>PVKZ01004706.1:0-72602 GCA_004027375.1 Macroglossus sobrinus | reverse complement strand
GTGCCTGGGAATCCTAGTTATCTACTGTCGGGTTACAGACACACTGTCACAAACAGAGCAGCTTAAAACATCATGCATCTATCATCTCGCTATTTCCCCGGGTCAGGAATCCAGGCCTGGCTTAGCCAGCTTCTCTGCTTCAGGGTCTCAGCAGATGGCAGTCAAGGTGTCGGCTGGGCTGGGCTGTCATCTGAAGATTCGACTGGGGAAGTCCACTCTCAAGCCCACCCAGATCGCTGGCAAATCAATTCCTCATAGATCTAGGACTGCATTCTGTGACACTTGGGCTCTCTCACCATGCGGCTGCTTGCTTCCTTGCGGCCAGCAGGAGAGCAAGAGCAACACTAGCAAGACAGAGTCTTGTATGATGTCATAGAACCACAGGAGTGACATCACATTACCTTTGTCATGTCCCCGTTGCTGTGCTGCATTGGCTGGAAGCAAGTCACAGGTCCTGCCCACAACTCAGGGGAGGGGACTGCACAAGTGCATGCATTCCCGGAGGTGGGTACCACCTTAGGCACACCAACATCATGGGCATCCCACAAGGAGTGGAAATCAGGGCCTGCCAACCTGCAGGTGGGTACACAGCACATCACTAGCCATTCCTGCGCGCCTGGATGCCTGGTCCCCTTCTCGGCACACACATAAATTGCTCCCTTGCTTCATCTAGGTCTCCGGTCAAATGTCACTTTCTCAGAGAAAGAAAGTGTCCCCTGATATCTCCCACCCACTTTTACTCCCAACCTCCTCAGTCCCCACCTCCCTGCTCTGGCTGAGATGGCTGAAGCTGACCACTAGTCCTTTGCTCCCCTGCTTGTCCCAGCTGCCCAGGCAGATGGAGGTGGGCCGTCCTCCCTGAGAAATTATGTTTGACAGCTGAGCGCCCTCTCCATCTTTTAATCGAAGAGCTCATTAGCACACCAGGAGCTGATTGATCTCAATTGTAATCTCTCATATAGCATCCTACATTGGCTCGGTATGGCAGCAGGCCACATGAATGTGTGATGAATGCATTTTTTTTTGATGATAGCCATGATGCCAGTTTGAAATACTGTCGAGGTCAGATGACAGAGAGGACTCAGAAAGGTTCATGTCTTCACAAAGCAGGATGTGGAAACATGTAGATAACTATCACAGACATGTTTTGTAAAACTTTTCCTCTGGCATTCAGAGTTGAGGCCCTGGCTCAGCTGAGGGACCTCGGCTCTCTGGCTGGCTCTCCTGAGGGGCGCGGGAACAAGGCATAAGCCACAAGCCACGTGCTGGCCCTGGTATTAGGAATACCTGGAGATTCTGGTTCTGCATTCAAGGTGCTTACACTCCAGCAGGGAGAAGAACTGGTAGATGACACCCAAACTGCAGGGCTTAGCATCCCATAAAGTGACCACTGCCATGCCCAGGGCCTGTGATTAGCCTCTGTGCTATGCCAGTGCCCGCCCCCTTGAGGATTAGCCAAGCTAGGGCTTGGCAGAGTTCTTGCATACAGTGTGCGCTTGATAACTGCTAGCTATTCCTAGACTTCTTCTCTTTCCACTGAAGAGAAGCAGAACTCGTACACGCAGTGCGTGATAAACACACCACCTCCCTCTGAACTTTCTCCTGTGCTCCATTTACCTTTACGGGCAGCACAGAGCGGGTGCACAGGAAAAAAAAAAGACTCCCCCTCTGACCAAACTTAGGTTCCCCTGAGCCCTCTTCTCAACTAGGCCTCCTTTGGGGGCCCTATCCGCAGCCTGCCCAGCCAGCTTTACCTAGCATCCTGCTCAGTCAGCTTAGCAAGAATTCTGCCACCTGGATATCTGATCCAGTTCCCCATCTCCCACCTTTGATGTCTAAGGCCTTGGCCTGACTTGAGCAAGTATCCCCCTACCCTTGGTGTCTCCTCCTAGTCATTTTTCATCCACTGACTCCCTCTCACTCTGTACCTTGCTATTTGTATGTATAGATGGATGGGTGGGTGGATGGATGGGTAGATGGATGGATGGGTAGGTAAATAGGTAGGTAGGTTGGTAGGTAGCTAGATAGGTAGGTAGGTGATAGATAGATGATAGATAGATAGGTAGATAGGTAGATAGGTAGATAGGTAGATAGGTAGGTAGGTAGATAGGTAGATAGGTAGGTAGATAGATAGATAGATAGATAGATAGATAGATAGATAGATAGATAGATGGATGGATGATAGATGATAGATAGATGATAGATAGAGATAGATAGATAATAATAGACAGACAGACAGACAGATAATGATAGACAGACAGACAGATCTGTATGCAAAATTGAGCCCAGTTTTACTAATGCCTCTCTTTGCTATTACAAAAGTACTGAATAAAATCTGTCTTTGCCAACTTCAACTAGAATCTGGTTCTCTTTAATAAAATGAAATAATGCAAAAAAAACTTAGAGATAATTTCAACCAAATTGTGCTTGTTCATTGTAATATCATTTTACAGATTTTCCAGAGAGCACTCTCAAGCTCCTGCTTTGTTCTCAGGATGTGGAGGTGGGCTTGGGGTGTTGAACTGAGAGGGGGGATCCCCGAGGACAGGCCTGCCCTTCTGCACTGTCGCATGGGTGGGCCTGCCCACAAGGCTGGCTGAAATCTCAGTAGGGAGAGGGGAAGGAGGAAGCTGAGCTGAGTTTGGGGGTGCCTAATTCAGTTTGGGGGCGGGCCTTTAGAGCAGTGGCCAGTGCCTCAAATTACAGTGCTCACACACACTGGTGCACTTGCACACATGACCCCTTCTTCGCTTCTGCCCGGTTAGCTCCTCATTCAGGGCCACTTCCTCTGGGATGCCAGCCCTGACACTCTTGACCAGATCAAACGTCCCTACCACTTCAGGCCATCCAGGTAGCGCTGTCACAGCTGCGACTGGATGCTTGTTCCATGGTTCTTTCATCGATGTCTGCATTGCCATCTATCACACGAGCCCCCTGAGAGCAGGGGCCTGTGTTTTCCCTCACTGTCACACCTGAATGCCAGGCAGGGCTCCCCGCACACTGAGGCCTCAGTAAACCTCAGTTAAGCCAGGGAAGAAAGGACAGAGGAAAGAGAGAAGAAAAGGGAAAGAAGAGAGAAAGGGAGGGGTGGCATGAAGTGTGGGTACTGAGGGTGGAGAGCAGAGCAAGACGTTTCCCTGCCAATTATGAGAGACCTAACACTCCTCGCTGAAGAGGCTTTTTCCAAAAGCGATGGATAGTCATTGATAGGTTTTCAACAGAGTGTAGGAGATGACATGGTCAGACATGTATTTTAGAGAAATCACTTTGACTATTCAGAGCAGGATGCTGTTAAAATAGTCCAGACAGGAAAGTCTGGAGGCCAGAATTAAGACAGTGATGGCAGACAGGGAGAAGAGGAGATGGGTTTAAGAAATGTTGAAATACATTTTTGCCAGAACTGCTGATTGGGAATTGATGAGAAGGACTAGCCAGCATTCACCAAACATTTGCTCCGTGTCAACCGTTATGCTAAAGGATTTGCAAATACTATACCCTCAAAAACCCAAGGAGGTTAAGTACCCTAACCATTTTGTGATTGAGAAAAATGAGGCAGAGAGAAGTTAAGTAATTTATGCAGATCACACAGTTAAAGGTTGATAGAGCTGGACCCAAACCTTTAGCCACTGGATCAAAGATAACCCCGTGAGACAGAGTCACACCAGACATGAGTTCTGTGTCCCTTCATGGAGCTCACACTCAAGTTTTCAAAATCTATTCTTTATAAGCAGCAGATACACTGTAAGCAACCAGCGTGAATTTCAGGCTTGGACAAAGGGCTGGGCAGTGGTGCCATTAACTAAAAGTAGAAGAGGGGTTGCTTAAATGAAGTGAGGTTTGAGGGTGATGGGTTCCATCTGAAACCTTGTGTTTGAGCAGCTGTGGGGACATCCAGGGAGATGTTCAATGGGATCTTGGATGTTCAGACCGGAATTTAAGAAGGACCTAGATAGATATGTAGGGAGAAAAAATTAGGAATGAAAACTGAAGATTAGACAAATGGCCAAGAGCATGGTTCTCAAGTAATGTTTCTCAGAGTTGAGGGTTCTGTGGAGTGCTCCAGGAATCAGCAGGCAGGGCAGATATGGGGTGAACATGTTGCCTACTTCCACCAGGGCAGAATGTCAGGCTTCAGTGAACACTTCTGTTAGTTCTGCTTCTGAACAAAGAGTTTTAGCTATGTGGGTGGGTGGGTGGGTGGATGGATGGATGGATGGATGGATGGATGGATGGATGGATGGATGGAGGGATGGATGGATGAACAGCGGGACAAGGGAACAAATAAAATGGATCCAGTCAACAGAGAAGGCTTTGGCTCAAAAGACAAGCATCCTAGCTACCCCAAGCCCACGCCAGGTGCATCCCAAAGGATGAAAAGAGTACTTCAGCTCATCTCTCTCTGATAGAAATGAACGTTCAGACAAAATAGCTGTCTTGGTTAATGTTTGCTCAGGAATTATCAGGGCAGATCAGAGGCTGCCAGTAATGAAACACAGAGCCTGTGGCCAAGTGACCTTGAGAGAGGCAAGGGACAAGCCCTTGGGCCCTGACCACAGCTTGTCCTAGGAAACTCTGAGACCATAAGGGAAGAAGAGGAGGAGCGTGGTGAGTCCTGGACACTGGCCGCAAACAGCTTACTAAGTAACCTCCACCATCTACTGGGCTAACAGTGCGGGGAGACCGTCTGTGGGTCCACTCGTTGCGACCCACGCAGCTGCCTTCAATAATCTCTGCAAGCAAGGTTCCAAGCAGGAGGAAAAAAATGACTTCTGTTTTGTGTCTAAAGCCAGCAAACCAGGAGTGATGCTGGAACGGATTTAGATTTCACAAATACCCCTCAGGCTCCTTTATTCCTTTTTCTTTTGTATCCTTGATTGTCTGGATTTTTTTTAATTTAGTAATAAATAAAAATATACGTGTGCCTATTCCTGTCTAAATTTTCAACAGCAGACATGGCTATAAAACCACAAGGGCACCATCCCCTGTATATATATATATATATATACTTTGGATGTATTTTTCCCATTTCTTGGCTCTGAGGATGTTTGTTCTGGCTGCATCTACAACAGGGAATTTTTAATTAATTTTTCATCGGGTGAGAAAGAATGTGTCGTGTTGAAAATGGTTCTCGGCGAGGCTGTAGCAGATGCTATCACGGCACAGTCATCAGAGTCCATGATTCCTAGTAAATTTTTTATCAACCTGCTGGTGATTTCCAACTAGAAAATTGAAATACATTTTTTGGAGTCTTTACATAAAAAAAAAAAGTGCGTCTCTAAACGGAGAAAAATCGGAGCAAATGGACGTTGCCCGTTCTCTGCACTTGGAAGTAAGACTTCCAAGCTCTCCTTCGATGGCATGATTTTTCCTGTGTCTTCCCACAGTTTCATATCACGCCCATTTATGTGCAGGAAAGCAGACGTAATAGCGCACCTGTACAACTGCTCTACTACTATTATTGCCATTTTACAGATGAGGAAACTAAGGTTCCTCAGGGATAAGGAACCCACTTGTGAAAATGCAAACCAGGCAGTGACAAAGCCGAGATGGGAACCTCTCCAGTTGCACACACAAACACGCCCACTGTAGGTCGGCTCCTCAGGAGTGCATTAGACCAGGACTGGAGAACACGAATTCTGCTCTGCTATCAGTTATGATTGGAGATAATAATTATAGACACTTATTGAGTGTTTACTATGTGCCGGTCATTTACAAATATGTTATTTCATTATTACAACTGGGTTACGAGATTCAAGGTTAAGAATCTTGCTCAGTTAGCCAATGCCAGAGCTTGGATGCAAACCCAGGCAATCGAGTTCAGAGTCTCTACCTCTAACTCTCACACTGAGCTGTCCTCAGTAGGTGACCCTGATGGTTGCTTCCCTTCTCTGGATCAGCACTTTTCCATGTAAACATTCAAGTGTTGGATGTTATTTCCTGTTCCAGATATCTATAGAGTGCTACAAACTGTGCCAAGACTTAGTGGCTTAAAATAGCCCTTTTATTTGGAGAATGATTCTGTGGGTCAGAGCTCTGCTGAGTGGGTCACCTCTGATCGACGTGGTGTCAGCTGAGGTGGCTGGGGCTGGAAGATCCACTTCCAAGATGGCTTTGTCCTCTCTCACCCTCCAGGCCCTCTCTGAGTGGTGTAGGCTTCTCCTAGCATGATGGTCTCAGGGTAGGTGGGTTTCTTAAATGGTGGCTAAATTTCCCCCAGAGCATTCAATTCAAGCCACCCCAGCAGAAGCTGCAAGGCTTCTTCTGACTTGACCTCAGAAACCCCATAATGTCACATCCATCACACGTTACTGTTAAGCAAGTCACTAAAGCTAGCCCAGATTCCAGGGACGAGGAATTACCTGTCAGTGCGAGGAGTTGCCCAGAATTCGCAGCTGACCTTAATCTGTGGCATGGCCTCACCTACAGAGAATATATTTTCCTATTTCAGTGGCTACACAGATAATGGAGAAAGAGAAGTCTCATTGACCAGTTCCTAGTTCAGAGAATCTCCTGGTTTATTCTATGTTACTTATCAGTCTCAATAATAATAATTAATAATTAATTATAATAGCAGCAGCAGCTGTCATTGATTGAGCCCTTACTTTATGATAGTCACTATTCTCAGCACTTATATATCTTAAATTATCGACTCCTCATCACATTCCTGTAGTAGGTATTGTTACTATTACTACTATTATTTCCATTTTAATAAAACTGAGGCACATGAAAGATAAATAACTTGCTCAAGATCACATGGCTTGAGAGGAGAACAGAGAGTTTCCATAGCCTGTGCCTTTAATTCATTGGCTGTAATCAAATTAACGTACTGCCTTGTAAGTTATCATTTGAGGAAGGAGCTCAACATTCTTTTAAAAACTTTTAAAAGTCACTAGACTAGGTGATACCTAATGATTCTCATTCTTTATAACTTTGATAATCAAAGGTCAGAATAAAGATAAACCAATAGACACATGTGGTTGCCCGGTGGATAGGCAAGCAGGTTTGGACCCAGACTGCTGAATGCTCAGATGCTGGCTATGGGAGGTTTCATTTTCCAAAGATGGTGATGCTAGCACCTGCTACCCCACATGCTCTTTTGTGGGATGGCTTTGTGGCTCTCCTATCAAAAGATAACGTCTCCTCCTTCACTGCCTTGAATCTTAGTGGGCCCTGTGACGACACTGAAGGTGACAGATGTAATGTTGTGCCAGTGCCTAGCACAGCCTTTACCTACTTCCTGCCCCTCGGAGCCCAGAGCCAACATGTAGGAGGTCCTAGTTTCTCTGCTGGAGAGGGAGAGAGATGGAGAGAGAGAGGGAGAGAGGGGTAGAGAAGGGGAGGGAGGGGGAGGGAGGGGGAGGCAGGGGGAGGGAGGGAGAGGGAGAGAGAGTTAGAGAGAGGGAGAGAGAGGGAGACAGACAGAGGGAGACAGAGGGAGAGAGAGAAGCAGGCAGGGGAGGGGTGATGGAGGTGGGAAGAGGGTCAGAAAGGAAGGGAAAGGAATGAAAAGAAAATGAAGAGAAGAGAAGGGAAGGGAAGGGAGAGGATGGGATGGGACGGGACAGATGGGACAGGACGGGATGAGGAGAGAGACCACACAGAGGAGCACGGAGAAGCCAAACAAGCACATAAAGAAGCCATCTGGACATCCATGCCAGTCGAGCCTTCAGTTGACTCCAGCTCCAGACACCCTCTGGCCCAACCAGGTGAGAGACAGACTTGAGAACTTCCCAGCTGAGCCCAGTCAACCCATACACTGTGAAAGATAACAGATCATTGTTTTGATGCCCCTAAGCTTTGGGTGGTCTGTCGTGCAGTAATAAGTAACCGGAACACTTGCTCTCTGCCTCTTATTCTCTGTAGCACCCCAGGCAAGTCACCTAACCAATCTGGGCATCGGTTGTTTCATCTGTAAAAATGGAGACAGTAATAGTGTCTTTCTCAGTGAGCTGGTGTGAGGATTAAAGGAGATAAGGCAAGCACTTTACATAGAAATTCATAAAAGCGAGCAAGTACTTTTTAAAAGCCAATTATGTTACATTCACATCCATTAGGATAGTTGCTATCAAAACAAACAAACAAACAAAACAGAAAAAATAACAAAAGTTCTAGTGAGGCTGTAGAGAAATCATAACACTTGTGCATTGCTGGTGGAAACATGAAATGGTGCAGCCAGTATCAAAAACAGTATGGATGGCAGTTCCTCAAAGGATCAAAAATAGAATTACCATATTATATGACCCAGCAATTCCACTTTTTGGGTACATACTCCAAAGAATTGAAAGCAGGGACTGGAACAGGTATTTGTATCCCCATGTCCATAGCAGTGTTAGTCACAACAGCTAAAGCATGGAAGCAACCCAAGTACCCATTGATGCATGAGGGGATAAACAAAATGTAGCATATACAAACAATAGAATATTATCCAGCCTTAAAAAGGAAGGAAATTCTGACACATGCTACAACGTGGATGAACCTTGAAGACATTATGCTAATGGAATAAGCCAGTATCAAAAGGACAAATACGGTATGATTGATCCCACTTATAATCAGTACCCAGAGCAGTCACACTCATTAAGACAGAAAGAAGAATGGTGATTGCCGAGAGCTGTAGAATGAAGAGAGAGGGGCTGGGGATGGGGGGTGTTGTTTAATAGATACAGCATTTCAGTTGGGGAGGATGAAAAAGTCGTAGAGACAGAAGGTGGTGGTGATTGCACATCAAGGTGGATGCACTTAATACCACAGAACTGCACACTTAAAAATGATTAAAAGGGTGAATTTTCTGTTCAATATATATTGCCATAATAAAAAGGAAGTTTTTTTAAAAGTCGATGACAGTTATTATGATGAGAGATAATTGAGGCCAGGTAAGTAAGCAGGAACACCACTTCTATTCACTGCTAAAGTTTACTACACACAAAGTCTTGCAGGGATGCCTCCAAAACTTTTGTGTATACTTTGGGTACATTTTTGATAGTTAAGGAAAACTGCAATTCTAATAAACAAGGCGTGTGCAGTAAGGCATGCTTAGTCAGATATCAAACTATTTTTTTTATTTTATTATCCAAAGGAGAAGCTTAAAGAACTCTTTAAATAGGCAGCTTGACTTCCAAGTTCAAGATGGCAGAAAAAAGAAATCTTGATCCCCTTCTCCTCTCACAAATCAATTCACAAGGAAAAGAAGGACAAAAATAGAGAACCACATGCAGTTTGTGTGAAACTAGATGTTATCTGTATCATGGAACCACGAAAGGGGAAATGAGAAAGTAGATTGAGTTGGCAGAAGAAAGTTCAACTTACGTCCTGAAGGAGGAACACATGACTGAAAAGCAAGTTTATTTGCTCTGGGAACCCTGGAAATGCTCAGGAGTCTGAGGCACCAGATACAGGGGTAGATGAGTGGAGGTGAGTGCTGAAAACAGGGGTACATGGGAAAGTCTGGAAAGGAGCTATTAGACTCCTAGTGTTCTTGCCAGCCCCCAACCCAACACTGTGGAAAATGTGGGTGCATTTTCTGAAGGAACTGAACTAGAAGAGTTCTGGAATCAAGAGCATGATGCTCTATCAAAAGGATAGATAATTGTGCCGAGGAAATTTCAAGACAAGGGGAAAAAAAGAAGAGGCAATGGGAAAAAAAATAAAAGAAAATTAGATCAATCCAGGAGGCCCTAGTAGTGACTAAGAGATTGCCAGAAAGAAAGAATAGAGAAAATAAAGAGTAAATTAACAAAGAAATAATACAAGAAGATTTCCCAGTACCAGACATGAGCCCTAGTTGAATAAAAGCAAAAATCTATACTAAGGTCCATCATCATGAAATTCCTGAACCAGAGATAGAAAAGAACCTAAAAAAACATCCTGAGGGAAATAAAACATCATTTACAAAGGATCAGATATGAGGATGGCCTGGGACATCTCAACAATGCCATACGCCAGAAAACAATTAAACAATGTTTTTGCAATTCAGAGGGGGCAAATCTAGAATTTCATACCCAGCCAAACTATTCATCAGTGTGTGGGAAAAATAAGACAGTTTTAGACATACAAGTTCTCACACAAAGTTATGTACTCTGTAGACAATTACCGGACAAGGAACACCATTAAAATGGGGAACTCAGCTAAGAAAAAAAGGCAGGATGAAGGAAACACAGCATCCAGTAAAGGAGAAAGCAAAGAGAATTTCAGAATAATGGAAGAGAAACCCAGACTGAAATCTGTGCAGCAGTCCAAATGAGAGCAGAAGAAGGAGGTCTCTAGGAGAGAGAACAAGAAGAAAAAAAAATAGAACTGATAGATTATCTGACAGGTTTCACTGAGTGAAGAATTGTATTAAGAAGCATTTTGTAGCACTCTTGGTGAATACAGGAAGGCTGAGACAAAGATTCAAAATAAATTCAGAAAATAGAAGCATAAAGATTTTATTTGTAGGTTAAGAGAGGAAATGCAATTATAGACATATAATCTAAATATATTCCCTGACTCAGCCATAAACAATATTTGCATAGTCATAATAATGGAAACAATAATTACAAAATGTGAAATTATACTATTGGGGGCATAGGGAAAAAGGAAGGAAGGCTCTAAGAAAGCCAAGAATTCTCACCTATGTATAATATGAAAGCAACAGAAAATGTCTGAAACTGATCATTTAAGATGCAATACCCCAGTATTATTTAGGATAGGGAGCAAATACAGAAGAACGAACAAAAAGAATGCAGAGGTCATTTCTGGGGAGCAGGATGGATGGAGGGTGCAAGGGAATGAGGACATCGCTATTTTTGTTAGAAGCCTTGCAGCATTAGTTGATACTTAACTACGTGTATGCATTTGTGATAAAATTTATTTTAAAAATAGCTTCTCTCTAGACTTTAAAAATATAATTTCATTTCCACATCTACTGTGTTAACTCCCAAAATCTCAGGAGAGGGTCTAAAGTGAGCAAGAACAGCAAGCCTTCCTTAAAGACCCTTAGGAACCTCAGCCAGGCTTTTAAGTCTATTCAAGTTTGCTGAAGGGAGACCCTCAACCCCACCCAGTTCCACTCCACCCCACCTCACCCCACCCCTAGCCCTGTTGACTGGGGCTTTGAAGCCTCCCAGATGGGCTCCTGCCCCCTGGTTCAGCCTGGCCCCTTTCTCTTCCATGAGCTTCAATTTCCTGCTCTGGAGTCAGCTGTTTTCAATCTGAAAAGGTCAGGTGTGAGAGCTATTTCTGGGCACTCACATTTGGTGGAAATGATTCAGGCAGGTTTAGGTTTATTGCCTGAGCCAGGTAAACATGAAATCTCTCCAGTTCAAATATCACAGGTTAAAAAAAAAAAAAACCCTCTCTCTTCCTTTCTTCCTTTCTTCCTTTTTTTCTTCCTTCCTTCCTTCTTTCCTTTTCTTCTTTCCTTCCTTCCTTCTTTCCTTTTCTTCCTTTCTTCCTTCCCCTCCCTCCCCCCCCTCTCTCTCTCTCACACACACACACACACACACACACACACACACACACTTTCCACCAAGTCCAGCCAATTTATTACCTAAGATTTACCTAAAGTTTACACAAAAAATCCCAGCCTAAGGGCGATCTGCATGTTAGCATCATTCCCAACACTTTGATGTTGAAATAGATTTATTTGCATCACAAGCTTGTCTATCTAGACTGACTGGACACAGGCACACACGGCAATGCAGGCAAAAATCTAGATAATCCAGTTATCCGCATTCCTTTCCCCCACGCAGAAGTGAGCAGGAATGGTCGGCCCAGGATGCCGAGTGCACTGATGTGAGGCTTGTTCTACATCTCCAAGGATGCAGCAAGGCAAGCCTGTTTATACTGATCGACAGCACGTGCGAACGTTAACATAAATCAATTAGCAAGACGTATATGATGTGGCAGCCATTGCTAACCCGTCCCATGTAAATAACAGTTCTAAGTGCAAAACATGATGATAAAATCTATTCGCTATGCTCAGCCCAGCTTCGTTCCTCTGTGACCTTCAGCGGCAGAATGTTCAGCTGTCACTCAAAGGCCCCTGGTGATGGAATGTGGACAATTTCGCGTTGCTCGATGCCAGGGTCGTCTCAGGACTTAACCCCACATCCCATCTATAATAACGATGACAACACACATGTACACAGCACTTGACCACCGGCCAGCTCCTTTTGAATACCGTATTAGCTGACGTAGTCTTCGCTGTGAGTCTGGGCAGCGCAGGAGAAGCAGGAAGGCATGGGGGAGCACAGAGGCAGCCGGATGGCCCCTCCCTGGGTTCTGCCCGTTGGGAGCATTGTGAATGCGACAAGTTCCCTCCAGCAGACACAGTGCACTCAAACAGCAACTATTCGTGCAAGCCCTCCTTCTGCAGAGGGTAAAACTGCGTAGAAAAAGGGGATATTGATCGGGGCGGACAAGTGGGAGCCTTTTGCCCAGCCCTCGCCTGCTTTTGCTCTACCCCAGGCTCAGAATAGCTACCCCAGGAGCTATTCTTTAAACACACATGAATGCCCCTGCTTAGGTCCTTTGCCCTGGTAGTTGCCTTTGCCCTAACTTTGCTCCTCCACATATCCAAGTGGCCAACTCCTTCAACACACCGCCGGAGGGTTAATTTCCCAGTGATGTCTACAGTTAAGAAATAATTCAAGGACACTTGTTAAAGCACAGTAAGAAAGATTTCATCCAAAGGGGTTGTCGTGATGGGCACAGGGGCCACTGCAATGGGGTGTTGCAGTGGGGGAGAGAGATTTTGCTCAACTCCAAAAGCAAGGAAAAGTGGGGATTGATGACCAAAGAAGAGGGATGGGCAGTCAGTGGTTGGGAAATTACTAAGAGGAAACATCAGAGATGAGAGGTTTTCTGGCTAAACTGACTGGGCAGGATTTTTTGCTAAAACTGGACAATGCAAAGATGAACATGGCAGCCCAAAACTTCAAAGCCCGGTTGACAAAGAGCTCAGGGGAGCTCAACGTGAGGTTTGGTCATGAGACCATCTTTGTCTGCACCTTCACACTCTTCCCTAAAATCACAACAGAACCCCCTCCTCCTGGCCAGGTCCTCGAGTGCCCCCGCCCTGCTCTTCCCCTCCCTGACCCTAGTCCATTCTGACTATTCTGTATGATGGATGTATCATCCTCATAAGTGTCCAGCTCGTCTCCCACCAGTAGCTGTACGTTTCACCGAGGGCAGGGATTTTTGTCACTTTTGTTTACCGAGTGTCATGAGTGTCTAAAACAGAGCCTGGCATAAGTAGATGCCCAGTAAATACTGTTGAATGACTAACTCAATGGATGGATAGACAGACATGCAGACAGACAGAATTGTTCTACTATCTCCCACAAGGTCATACCAAGGTGGGACCTCCTTTGCAGCCTCCTCCCTACATGTCACATGGGCACCAGGTTTTCAAACCCTTTTTGAAGCTGGTTCCCCAGGCGGTCAATCTCTTGCCCTGGAACTCAAAGCTCTCTGGACGGACGGACACACACACACACACACGCACGCACGCACGCACGCACGCACGCACACGCACACCAGGGCGCATACACACCGTGGATCCTCCAGCTTTCTGTCAAACACGGGCCCACCAGAGAGCAGCCTAAACAAACTCACTGGTGCAGAAAAACTATTTCTCTCAGCCAAGGTCTGCAGAGCGTAGGCACAAATGAACAAACCAACTCGGGCAGCACGGCTGGGAGACTTAAGAGGCTTAATTGAACTTCATTTCTCCACGATGTGGGCTGCTTGTTTCTGGCCAGGCCGCCACCACTCCGGATTTACCGTGACGAGCTGTCGGCTGCCTCTGCGCTGTGGGTCGCAGAAAAAGCCGGAGGAGGGAAGCGGACACTTCTAAATAAAAGATTCTGTCTCCCTACACTTCGAGCCATTGCCCTTGCTGCAGGAGCCATGCATCACAGGACTCGGGGTTCTGAATTCGGTCCCTATTCCCCCACTGGCCGACAAGGGAGTTAGCGAGAACAAATAGCAAGGGAGAATGGCTTCGGACAAGAGTCAGTGCAGGCCTTTCTGGCCTTATACGGAAGCCTCAGAAATGGTGTTTCTACACCAGCGGGGTTGCTTAGGTAGACCTTGAAAAGAGGAGGCAAGCATGGTGAGTGTGGGTACAGGGACATGGTGGCCTGTGGGGCAAACTGAATGTCTAGCAATCGGCAACTGGATAAATAAAAGATGGTGCTTCTTATCAAGGGCCTACCAGTCGTTGAAGCTAGTTGTCGAAAGAAACTAGCCTGACAGAAGCGATTGTGTTGGCATGGGGAGACCATGTGATACATTCAGTGGAAAAGCAGGTTATAACATAATCAGCACTACGTGATCCTACTTTGGATCAGAAAATGTTTTGACATAAACTGAAGAGCCCCAAGGATTACCCATAGTTACCTACAGATGATGGGGAAGGAGGTGATTCAAATATCTATCCTGCGGCAGTCTCTAAATTTTCTGCAATAAGCATAATTTTGTCAAAAAAAAAAAAGAATGCAACATTCAGATATCGGGTTAACACAGGGAAAGAGCTGCATGGAACGGCACATTCAGCCAGCGTGTCCAGGGCGCACGGACGCCCCACTCACCAAACCACACGGAGCCTGGGAACCCCATGCTTTGGCCTCTGGAGCTGAGGCCGCCCCTCTCAGTAAAGGTCATGTCCATCCCCACTTTCTTCCTTCCACCCAAAACTGCTAAAGCCCCCTCATGCCTTAGACCTGGGGTCACCCAAATTGGGACACGGGCCCAGCTTCTCCTCCATCAGGCCAAACTCGAGCATATGCCACAAGCCTCCTCTCTTTTGCACGTGCTGGTTCCCTTACCAAGGATGCTCCTTCCTTCTGAGATTAGCCTAGGAAACTTATTTTCATGAGACAAAACCCAGTTCAAAGGATACTTCCTCTATGAAGCCTTCCCAGATTCCCTCAGCGAGTCACTTCCTACGACCTCTGCATTTGTCTCCAGCCAGCGCAGACCACAGACAGGTCTGGGACCTGAGCCCACTGAGGGGTGCTGCTATGAAATGGTTTCCCCCCACCTCACAGCAAAGATTTTAAAGGCATTTTTCCCCAGAAGATACTTGCATCTGATGAGCAGCTGGAAATGCTAGCCGTAGGGATGTGCAATGGGTGGAAGAGTCAAAAATCAATTTAAGAATGGCAAAGGAAACCTCTCCTATCTGGCTAAATCCTTGCTTTGGAACAGGTGAGTCGTCTTCAGCTGTAATCGATTACGATCGCACTGCAGGGGAACTCGCTGCTGGTCTGCCCTCCCCATCAGACCAGGACCTCTGAAGAACCCAGAATGGCAGTGTGGCTGCCTCCCGGGGTCCCTGTAGAACAGACAAACGTGTGTTGGCGGGGGAGGGAGAATGCCAGGACAGGGACTTCTTTTGTAGTTTTGTCAAGGCTCAGCCTGGTAGAGGAGGTAGAAGAGGAAGGAACATCTCTGTCATCACTCAGTTGAAGAGAGGCTTGTCACCTGCCCCCATCCTGTCCTGAGAGCATAGAGCCTTCCCTCATCCTTGTCACCTACCCAATAAGTCCCACGGGGATGTGACTATAAGGCCAACCCTGTCTTCAGGGCTTAATACTCCTGACCAGTCCTTACTGGGTGAAGAAAGGGCAGCTCGCCAGCCTCATCCCTTAGTCACACAGGCTGATAATGCGGGAATAACTGGATCGATGGCACCCAGCATTCTTATCAGACACTAAATGCACCCAGTGAACCATGAATTCTCTCTGGCTGTGTTTTAACTCCGCCAGTGGCAATCTGTAGCATTATGAACATAATCTAGGGGGAAAAAATTGCACTGAAGCCCATAGACCTACAACGATGGCCACCAGAATTTTCAAACCCAGCACATTTAATTCACAGTGTGAATGGCAAATGCCTTGTTCAGTAGAAAAACAAAGAACCAAATTGTGTGTGACCCAGCTCAGCACCTTCGAATTATGCTATTTGTTAAGTGTACTCTGCATGCATATAATTAATCCAATTTGGCTCCATGAAAAAGAAATTGCTTTCCTTAATGATGAAATATTAGAATTAAGCAATTCGGTCCTTAGCCCACATTCTCTCGTTGTAAGCAGACACGCTGGTAGATGTCTCCTGGGGCCCTTGGAAATTTTGGGCATAAGCATAGGAAAAATAAATAAACAAAAGATTAGCTAAAAGGAAACACCAACGCGTCTCCTACTACTTTGAAATTGGCTTGCAACCCGCCTACATTTATTTTCTCTTTTGTGGGGTGAGTACAGGTCTAATTTCACCATTATGTGCAGCCACCCGAAATAGGTTCTCAGAAAAACCAAGGCAAAAAGGAGCATTTATCTATTACCCATGGAAGGGATTTACATTCAGACGACAATCTCAGTATTGCTAATGACTCAGCTTAAAGTCAAAAACACACAATGGGAACACAGCCTTGCTGTCCCCAACACCATTCCAACCCAGAGATTTCCCTGCATTTCCCTCAACCAATGCGCCATGCTTGGATGGATGGAAGTGCAAATCTGCTGGTGCCAACCCCTGCCAAGGGCAAGCTGGGTTAGCAGAGAACTAAACGTGGCTTCCCAGGTGAACCTCTCTGGTGGCCGCAGGCAGAACAGACTGGAAACGGTCCAAACAGAGATAGGGGGACAAGCTCAGAAGGCTGCAGCAGTGGTTTCAGCAGAGACCAAGCGCTAGTAATGCAGATGGACAGAGGTCGGTGGGTTCTACAGGCGTGGAGACAGAATGGGGAGCTAGCTGCTGGCATAGTGGTTAAGAGCGCAGCCTCTGGGTTCACCCGGACAATGCCATCCCTGTTCTCTGTGACCTTGAGCAAGTAATTGGACCCACCAACCCCACCATATTCCTATCTATGCATGGAGGATAATAAGGAATGTTAACTAACCTCATAGGAGGAATGTCAAGGCTAAGTTTGTTAATGCACGTGATGTGCTTAGAATGGTATCTCCCACCGAGAAAGCACTCAACAAATGGTGCTTATTGTCCTAAGAAATAACAGAGCATTAGACAGACCAGAGGGAGGAGTCTAGGATGACCCAGGGGACAAGGTGCAGTTATCTGAGACCCCGGGAGGAGCCGCAGATCGGTCAGACCAAAGAAATAGAAAGGATCGATGATTATTTAATAATCACCAGCCATCAGATGTAACATACACATGCCCAGATTGGAAATCATTTTGTTTGGGGGGAAAAAAAAAGTTTGTCCCAGCAGTTCAGACAGATGTTAGGTACATGAAGAGAGTTTGTTACACAAGAAGATTCAGGTTTTAGATTGTTCTCTCAAGCACAGAGACTCACCCCGCATCTCACCCCGCAGACAACACCCCAGAAGCAAGGCAAGCCACATCCCTGCCCCTTCCCCTGACATCCAAGGCTGTCAGTCCTCATGCCCCTGAAGCAGAGTTTCAAGGAACTTTCAGCAATTCTCAAAGCAAAAGCAGCATCGAGGAGTCACAATATCAAAAAGCGACGACAGGGGGTGCGTTGACATGACAACCCAACTCCGTTATTTTCCAATCCTCTGGCAAAACTCTAGCCAGCAATAAAACTGAAAGGAAGCTTTCCTCCTTGCTTCTGGGGAGGCACAGTGCACACTCGAAGATGCATCTTCTCGTTTTCCTTGGAAATCAAACGTAGCCGAAGCGGCAACGTCTCCAAGAGTTTCTAGAACAAAGAGAACCGTTCTCTCTGTCTACATGGGACAAGGACGTCAGTGCGGGTCACCTGCAATACCTTCACCGAGCATCCCTCATCTGCCCGTGGCGAACCACCCTTCAGGGATGGGCTCACGAATCCTTGTGATGAGGCGAGAAATGGAAACCGTTCGTTCTGGGAATCCTCCCCATGCTACTGAGCAGGGTTTTGTTTTGTTTTGTTTTGTTTTGGTTTGGTTTGGTTTGGTTTGGTTTGGTTTGGTTTGGTTTGGTTTGGTTTGGTTTGGTTTTTGCACATGATTATATTAACGTAGGACCCTAAGGAAGTCAACGTACTGATTGGCACGTGGTATTTGGACACAGCTCTCCACATGCCTCCGCACCGAACCTCATGGCACCAATGCCTGTCGGTTACAACTGGATTATGACTAAACGTCGTCACGTCTCTCGTTGTTAGCGCTACGATGTGGCAGTGGACATTCTGCAGTGGCTTTTCAACCAGTTCCTGACACATATCGTTAGGAAGGAAGGCATCGTGTCTGTTTTTAAGTCAGGAGGAACACTTGACACAAGTAGATGAGAGGTCTGCACAAAGGCATAAAGAAATATGGAGCCTTAAAATAAAGATTCATTAAATACCCACATGCAGCAGTTGCTGGGTCAAGAGGCATAATCGCAGGTGTCGAGAGATTTATAAATTCAATTTTCCTGCACACGGAAAACCAGTCTAAGTTCCTCTTGTCCCTGTAAAACCTCCAAAGTCATTATTTTTAGTGCCCTGTCCTTAAACCTTCAGTAATGTGTGGCACCCTCATTCACCGCAACCCTTTACCCTGGTTATAAACGTCCATCTGCCCACGCTGGATGGGGAGCAGCTGTTACTTGAGGAAATGGGTGGATGGAGGCACGTGTGCGTGTGCGTATGTGTCTGCGTGTGCACATGCTGTGTAGACGTTTGGGTTTTTCTTGTTTTCACACCCCAAGATGGGCCTTTGGGAATGTGGCTCGAAGCAAGTTTTACAGAAGAAATATGTGGCTTTGGAAGACAACTGCCTTTAACGAACGTGAAAAGCGAAAAGGGTCTCCACGACTCAGCTGCAGAACTAGCAGATACACCTGTCTTGCTCTATGATTTAAAATATAAAAAGTTCCCAGGGGTAACGAAAGGGATCACGCCTCAGCTCTCACATAGCTAGGCTCTGGGCAAACTTTCCTTGCTCACCTCTCAATCCCCAGAGCCTGACACAAAGGCAGGCACATGTGAGAACACACTTGGTCAACATCCGGCCGGCTGGCTGGACGTGTGTGGAGAGGTGACCAGATGGCCGATGAGTCTGAGAGCCAGGACCCACCAGGGTGTCATGCATTGAACCTCAGGCTACAGCATGAGCAGGTTCCTCATGCACCCAATTTAAAAAGTGCCGTGTGGGCTCATTTATAGAAGTCTGTGCCCGTCCATCAAGATAAACAAGCTGCTGGGAACGTCAGTGGCACTCAGCGACGTGCAGCTTCCCAGACACCGGTTTTTATCATAAATAAAGAGTTTGTGCCCCCACAGTATGGAGAAAGAGGCCAGTGCACGGTAGAAGCTGTGCAGGGAGAGTTTGCGGGGAGAGAAGCTGGTCCGATACGATCACTAGGGCCCACGGTAAGCTCGGTGGCACCATGCATCTCCAGTGAGTGGCAGGTTCTAGGAATGCCATCTCTTCTGGAGGACCCAGTTCTTCTCCCATCGCTACAAAGAGCAAACACAGAGCACAAGCTGGCTCTGCTGAACCCATGGGCATATCTGACCCTTTCCATGGCTGACCACCTGGGAACTCATCACCAGCCTCAGAGAACGATGGTTGGGTATTTAAAAAAAAAAAAAAAAGATTGGAAAAAGAGAGGTACTGAGATATGCGACACAAGTCATTGCATCATCAGCCACTGCTTGTCCTTCCAATAGTTTGGCTACATATTTTATTTTTAAAAAATTCAAATGGTTATAATTATAAGTTAATGATCTGACAAGACAGCTGACTGTAGACCTGTAAAAAGCAATTATTTTGACATTGATTACTTGCCACATAGGAGCAGAGTATTGTAATTGCAGTTTGCTGGAAGCTATTGCAACCTTCTCTGATGTGCTCCCAATTTGGCTGGAGTTAATTAATGGATGTTGCGGGGAGGGGAGGGCGAAGCCAGCATGCAGCTTAACATACAAATTAATTGACATGAAATAAATTAATATGTTTCATTTAAATGTTATTAATTTACCAAACAGAGAGACACAGGCACAGGGTTTGGGGAGCTCCGGCATTAGCATCAGCTACAGGGATGTCACCCGGTTACCACGGCAACTACCTCATTAGGCTTCCAGAGGACGCCAGCGCATAGCATGGGGCTAAGGAGCAGTGGGCCGAGAATTCCAAACATCAAACAGGAAATCGGAAATATCAACTAGGACCAAGTGGTACTTTGAGGATAGGATTCGGCAGAAGATGTTTATCTGCAGGTGACCTGGCCTCCCGTCTGCAGCCAAGAAAAGGCAGGGTTAGAAACCCAACAACATGTCATTCTTTGAAGTGTCTGCCTTGAGAGAAGCAGGTGTATCACAGGATGTTTTCACATCTCCATCCTTTCTCGAGCCTTCCTTTCTTTGCATATGTTGTTCCTTCTTCCTGAAACGCCCTTCCCTCCCTCTCTCCACCTGCCTCACCTGCTATGCCTCTTTCGAGTCTCAGCTCCAATGGCACTTCCCTTAGACGGGCCACCCCTCCACGGGCCACACACCACCTACTGCACCTATAAGAGCAACTGTCACTATGAAGTGTCATTGTGGATTTCCTCCCCTCCACCCCTCTACCCCTCGCCCCCGACAGCGAGCTCCCTGAAAGCAGGGCTGTGAGGTGCCCTGTCCATCTGGCATCTACAGGAAGCTTGTGAGGAATTCTGGATCTCAGGCCCCACCTCAGACCTCCTGAATCAGAATCTGGACTTCAACAAGATCCCCAGGACATTCTAATGCGCATTAAGGAATACTAAACACTGCTCCACACCACTGGCTCTCTAGAGTGTGGCAAACGGTAGGCGCTCAACTAATAGGTTAAAATAGAGCCTCCTTCTTATATCCAAACATTCAGCAGCTGGACCATCATTTATTAACGCAGTTAGCCAGGCTGGCCATCAGTGCGTTGTGCTGAGATGGAATCAGGAGCCCCCACTATGGTGGCTTCATTCTTTACCTGCCACTCTGTGGCCTCAAGTAAACGACTTAACTGTGTTGTGCATTCATTTTGTCATCTATAACATGGGGATAATAGTGCATCCATTCAGCAGATATTTACTTGAGCATCTACTATGTGCCGCCACTCACTGTTCCAGGCATTTGGGAATCAACAGTGACCATAAAGACAAACATCTGTATCCTCCTGTTGTGAAAATTAGAAGAGATACATGTGAAGAACTTAGTCTGGGACACAGAGAAGGAACAGTCAATACTGTATCATGCTTATTCTCTAGAGCTCTTCAAATATCCTTCTCCTTCATACAAATGCTTTGCTTCCACAGACAGAAGTTCACAATCATAACTGTGGTCAGTCTTGCATAAGATGAAGAGAAACTCGGCTGATGGGAGAGTGAGCATGGAGCTCTCCCACAGTACACCTGCATAGGTTGGAGAGCCTACAGCTAGATGTGTTTTCTTTCTTTTTCTTTTTTCTTTCTTTTCTTTCTTTTCTTTCTTTCTTTTCTTTTTTCTTTCTTTATTTTCTTTCTTTTCTTTCCTGCCTTTCTTTCCTTTCCTTTCTTTCTTTTCTTTCTTTCCTTTTTTCTTTTCTTTCTTTCCTTTCTTTCTTTCTTTTCTTTCTTTTCTTTTTTCTTTTCTTTCTTTCTTTTCTTTCTTTCTTTCTTTTCTTTCTTTCCTTTCTTTGTTTTCTTTTCTTTTTCTTCCTTTCTTCCTTCCTTTCTTTCTTTCTTTTTTCCTTTTCTTCCTTTCCTTCCCTTTCCCTTTCCCTCTTTCCCCCTCCCTCCCTCTCTCCCTCTCTCCCTCTCTCCCTCTCTCCCTCTTTCCTTTTCTTTCTCTCTCTCTCTCTCTCTCTCTCTCTCTCTCTCTCTCTCTCTCTCTCTCTCTCTTTCTTTTGTTGAAAGACAAATAACCATAATGCAGATAGCTCATTGGAGGGGTAAGATGGAGCCACATTTTAGAAGAATGTAAAGCCATTCAATACAGTAGCCATTAACCATATGGGCTTTTTAAATATAATATGATTAAAATTAAATTAAATTTAAAATTTGGTTCCTCAGTCACACTGGCCACAGTCCAAGTGCTCAGCGGCCACACCGGGCCAGTGGCGACCACATCGGACAGAGCAGAGATAGACATGTCTACCATGGCAGAGAGTTTCATTGGATAGCTCTGGTCTACAGCTGAGTTTCTTAACCTTTACTGTGAGTACGAAAATCCTGAGATCTTGTTTAAATGCAGGTTCCAAATGAGTAGGTTTTGCAGCGTGGCCCAGAATCCTGCATTTCTGCTCGTAAGAGATTCTGATGCTGCTGGTCTACCAACCACGTTTTGAGTGGAGAGGAGTAATTTAAGAGAGACACAGAGTCAGCAAGATAAGGAATTTCCGAATGTGTTTTTAGACAGGCCTGAATGGAGTCCCCTTAAGACTGGCTTTCGGGCACTTGACCACTGACCTGCTGCTGAGAGGTAACATAGTTGAGGGTCTTCAGAGGGGCAGTAAGATTCTCATGATGGCTGCTGAGTGAGATCCGTGACATTCACATTTGTGACTGCCCTGGGCTTTCCGAATTCAAATCTGAGAAATGTCCCCCCCCCCAATTCACCAGGGGACCACTGTGCTCAGAATTCCGGAAGGAACCAAGGAAACATTTAGTGGAAGGTCAGGAAAATTATTCCAAATGATGTGAAACCTAAGACAAAGAAGAGATGCTTTGATCGGACCTAATCTTCTTTTAGTATGTCAACAAAAATCTCCTTTGGGGTATTCTCTAAGGCTGTCCCTTCCTTCTTTGGATACTTGGCCTTCGACCCCAGGTATATGTTGTAATTAGATGGAGAGACTGTTAAAAATACTCATGTCTCGTCGCCATTCTCAGGGGTAGAATCAAGCATCTGTGTTTTTAAGCGCTCTCCAAGTTATTCTCGTGCGCAGCCGAGGTTGAGAGCCCCAGCTCTGAAGAGCCAGCTTCCTCATACAAATGTGCCGCTGCCTCCCCTGGCTGACCTCGCTCGTTGGCTCTGCTACCCCTGCTCTAACCACCCAGGTCTAACCTGAGCGCCACACCTGTTCCAGGATGGCCTTCCAGAAGGTTCTTCCAGAACCCTCCAGTTCTGAGTCTGAAAATAGGAGAGAGATGCCCTCTGCCTGTCCCTGCTCCTTGCTGAGTAACCACTGTCCCAGGGAGACCGACTGAACGTATCCCACGATTTTTCTAAATTAATGAAACAAATATGATACCAACTAGACTATTTGTAAAAAAAAAAAAAAAAAAAAAAAAAAACCCAGTCATCAACATCTCGACTTCCGCCAAAGGATTTGCTGTTTCATTTTCGTTTCCTCTTAGTCGTTATGCATGAATACATATAACCTTTCAAATGATTTTGATATTTTGAAGGATTTTTATAGTAGCAGCCTGGCCCAGGAAGCTATATGGTTTTCACAGTCAACACTTTAAATGTCTGCATAAACTTTCATTGAGATGATTAATCATAATTTACTTCCATGTTGTTGGGCGTTTGTGTGGCCTCCGGCACGTCGCTGTTGATAAACCAGGCTGCAGTGAGGGTCTTGCTGCGTTGAGCTGTTTCTGAGTCACGGGCTTTACATTTCTCTCGTCGGCACCAGTGCACTTCCTGCTTGGGTCAAGCCACACTCTCTCCTGGTCACCTGACCCACCTCTCTAACCAGACCAACCGAAGCGGAAGCGGAATTTCCTTTGATGTTTCTGCTGGCGTGCTCTAGGCATTTGGGTGGGATAATGCTTTACTGTGTGGAATTGCCCCATAGCCTGTAGGAAGCTTGGCATCTCTGTCCTGTTCATTCGATGCCAGTCGTTACGACAACCCCGTTATCATGACAACGCAAAGCTCCCAGGGGTCTGAGAAGCTGGGGTTTGGTGACCTCTGCATATCACCCATCCATTTCTATCTTGATTGCTCAGTCTCTAGTCAGAATCTCTTAGAGGGAAATCTTGACGAAAGAGATTTCAAGAGTCAGCTGTGGACAGAGGATCAGCGCCAATCCCTGTCCCCACTCGCCACCTCTCCCACCAGGAGCTTTGAGTTTGGCTTCTGGATGCTCGATTTTACCCTTACTGCTTATTGAGAAGACGCTTTTCTTTTTATCTCTCCTTATTCCCCCTCTACTAACATTTCCTCCAGCATCCTCTCTGATGAAACTGACATGCAGGTCACTTTCCAGGCAGTACCCACCAGGAGACGCATCACAGCCTGCATCACAAACTCAGACCCTGACCACGCCAGTGGTCTGAATCCTGCCGGGGTCACTTTCTAGCTGGGTCACCCCAGGCAAGGAGGGCATTTGAGAGGCTCAGAGAGGCACATTTCCTGATCTCTAAGATGGAGTGATGCTGTTCATAAAATCTCATAGGGATTCGGTTAAGGAAGCCACTCAAAAGCAACCAGGATACTTCATAGTGGAAATGGGGTTTAAACCCAAGGCAATCACAAGCCAAAAAATCAGTGTCATTCCACCCAACTAGCCCATCCCGCTCTTGAGAAAATCTGGAAATCTTTGTTATGTTACACTGTCATTAACTATTTAAGCCATTTCGAAGAAAAAAAGTGCAAGTCTGGAAATGGCAGAGCTTGGGAGATGTAAACAGAACTGTTCATATTTACGTTATCAACAAGGGCTCAGATACAAACACAATAGTATAGAAATGCTGCATTACGTGACATAAGAAGCCCACAATTTTGTATTTTGCCTTAAATAAAAGAAACAGTGCTATAGGCACTCTGTTCTCTTTGATGCCTGTACTCTGTATAGGTCAAAGGATTCTTAGTAATCAAGATTGCTATCCTTTGTTTTGTTTTTGCAATGCTCTTATCATTGCAACCTTCGGGCTAACATTTATACAAAGCTTACAGTGGATTTGCAAAGGTGAAGCTATTGAAAAAGATTTTAAACCACTCAGATTAGATATAAACACCGTAACTGAATTTAATGAACTGGAGAAAAAGAAAAGTCAATTTTTATCATGTATAAAGAACAGGCTAGAAAGAATATGCATCCATACGACACACGCACACGCACGCCAAATTCAAGGTTCCTAGTCACCATGCAGACCCCACCCAACAAGGTAAAAAATCAATTGTCATCCTCTATTTACAAGGTGCGGCATGGAAAGTCTGGCTGACATCGATGCTTATCCAACACCAAACAGACGGAAGCCTTGTACCTGAGGGATCTTTACCAACATCAAGCGTGTGTGTCCACATCCCATTTCCTCTGGGAGAATGGGGACCCCAGAACAAGCCATCTCTAGTTTGCATCTCATAACTGCAAATACTTCCCGAGTTTCTGTTTGGAATGCCGCCCTTGGAACGAATGGGCTTCCCCAGGAAATGAGAAGGGTCTGTGTCCTCCAGTGCTTGAGACATGATGAGATGCTGACCACCTGGACACCTTGGTTGGGTCCTTCAGCGTGATTACTGCATCTGAAATGTTCCTTCCAGAATTCTATAACGACGTTCCAGTGCTGACCTCAGCACAGAGGTCGTTTGTTTTCTGACCTTGCGGTTCTAAGGCTGAGATTCTCAGACTCTGGTCAGGACCAGATCAGCTGGGGAACTTGGAGAAAATACAGAGACCCGGGCTCCTTGTGACTTTAATGAGCCTGGCACCTGTAAGTCTCAGCTGTCAAGGTGATTTTGAAACATGCTCAAGCTTCAGAACTGGGACTTTAAGTCAGTGAACTACCAAGCTCCTCAAACTTTGATGTGCACACAGGTCACCTGGGCACTGGGTTAAAATGCAGACTATGCTTTAATAGGTCTATAGTAGGTTCCAGAGTCTGTAGTTCTGAGTACTCCCAGGTGACACCGCTGTGGAACCATGGCCCATGGAATGAATTCACCCGCCAGGGGACACTTGGCAATGTCTGGAGACGTTCTGGAGGATCAGAATTGGGAGAGGGGATGAGACTGTCCTGTAGTTAGGGAGAGGCCAAGGATACTGTCGAACATCCTAAAATGCACAGGACAGTCGCCCTCACCACCCGCCTAACCAAGAACTGTCCCGCCCAAAACATCAAGGAAGTCCAGATTAAGAAACTATTCTAAAACACGCACAAGCACAGAAAAAAGACAGGGAAACACCCGGCCAATGAAAGATTTGTTAAAACAGCAAAGTCACCACATGGTTGAATTCGAAGAGAAGGTAAAGTTAACCTTCCTCCCTCAGAGCTGCAGCCACAGGAAGAGTCACAGTTTACAGAATACAAAAAGAAACCTCTACGTGTGACCCTCGGGTTCTGATGAGTCTCAGACACCTCCAGGAGAAGTGACGGGTGCTTCCAGTCATCGGGATTTTTATACAGACCCTGCTGTTTCTGGAATTCCAGATGATGATCTGTATTTCCTACTCTCCATCCAAATATTACAAAATTACATATACCCACAGAGGAAATACTCTCTCAGAAAGCAGATGGTGACTGGTCCTGCAAACTTAATTAATTAAAACTAAAATCTAAGGAAAGACAGGCCCGCTGAGGTGAATTGTCTTGCCCTTTCCGAACTGTTCTAACAAGTCCAGTGCACCTTCACTGTGTACATCCAGCCTCGTGTATCCAGACTCCGATGCTTTATGACACAAAACAGTTTGCTAGACACCGTGACACGTTTAGTTTTGCAGCGAGGACGATGCCACAGGGCTGGATTCCTCAACCTTCTTATGGAGAAATGACATTTCCTCCTTAGACTGTTCTAGGATGGACATGGGTTCTGTCCTGCAGGACCGGAGGTGGGCTGAAGGGCAGGGGGGCAGAAAGAGAGTGACTCTCTAGCCTCAGACATTTTGAGAAGCACCTGCTCAAGCTGGTGAGTGTCCCATGGGGCAAGGGCTGGGTTTCAGCAGCTTTGGGACATAATGCTCTTCACCTTTGCCCCCACCCTGATAGAATAATCTTAAGGAAAGCTCTCAGGGAAGCAGGGAATGAATTATGTACACGTACACACACACACACACACACACACACACACACAGAAAATGCCTGCTGGTCAAGAGTCGGGCAACCTGGCATCCTGTGATCAACCAGAGTGGACGCGTCCACCTGCTCAGCAGACCAGGCAGGTGGGAACTCCGTGGAGCATTCTCAGTGCTGGGCAGAGGATGTGCTCTCGGCATCCCCCACCGGCTGGAGGAGGTTCTGCCGGATGAGGCCGCGGTGGTCACGGCGGAGGAAAGGGAACCTCGGCTGAGGTGTGCAGACACAAGCTCAGGGGGGAGTCAGGCAGGTGATGATGGAGGAGGAACGGCGAGGAGAAGAGTGGCCACAGACACCCCACTGCACCCCACAGGTCAGCCCTCATCGCCGGGCTCACACATCCTTGCTTCCAAGAAGCCTCTGCTCACTCTCTCAAGAAAAGTCTTGGTTTCTTCATTTATGTTCCTCATGGGTCTTGGTACATAGCTGGGTCACAGCTTGTCACAGGTATTGAACTTGAGTGTGTGTGGGTGAGTGTGTGAATGTGTGTGAGTGTGAGTGTGTGAATGTGTGTGAGTGTGTGTGAGTGTGAATATGTGTATGTGAGTGAGTATGTGTGAGTATTGTGTGTGTGAGTGTGTGTGAGTGTGTGAGTGAGTGTGTGTAAGTATTGTGAGTGTGTGTGAGTATGTGAGTGTGAGTGTAAGTGGGTGAGTGAGTGTGTGAGTGTATGTGTGTGTAAATGTGTATGTGAGTGTGAGTGTGTGTGTAAGTGGGTGAGTGTGTGAGTGTATGTGTGTGTGTGTGTGTGCGCTGACAGTCTGTGACAGTCAGCCTTCATTCCCTTGTGCCTACCCCAGCGTGCATCTCAACAGCAAGCGTCCGATCAATATTTGAGCAGGACGGATGTCTCAGAGACACAAAAAGGGACGGAAGCACAGTAGCGGCTGCGTGAAACCCGGCAGAACCAGTCAGACCCCAAAGTCTCATGCCCCAGGAAGAGGCCGTCTGTCGTTGTCCAAACCCAGCAACCATCCCTTCTTCCTGTAGATAACCTCTCCCCCGCTCCTTAACTTTCCTCTTGAGAACACTCAGCTCTCAGTCGACTGGGCCAAGGAGAGACTGACTCCACCCTCCCCACATCTCAGACACAGGCGTGTGACCCGAAGCTGGCCGTCAGGGTGTACGGTTCCCACGGGCTCAGTGATTGTCCAGACGTGGACCATCCACACAACCCAAGTCAGACCAGTGAGCCTTGCACCTGGGTCACGCTGGAAGGAGGCCCCCTCCCTACTGTGGCTGCCGTCTGTGAGGGAGCGACCACACGGGGTCTTCTCTACGGAGACCCTGCCTAAAGGTGAAGCCAGCAGGAAGCAGGGCAGGGCTGGAGAGAGACCAGGTCCGAAAAACTAGCCCAGTCGCTCCAGAGACTTGTACTACCATGAGCCAATAACTTTTCCTTTTCTGCTTATCCCAGTCTGAATGATCCTTACAATGCATAGACCCCTGAGTAATAATCCATTTCCAACCCACTAGGGCGCTTCTGGAAGACCCCAAAACAATGCAGGGTCTAGTCATGCTCCCCTTGCCAGTGGCTGTAGGCCTGCCAATCAAAATGCTGAGCTGCATTCAAGTCAGCCAGGGCAGCCACCCCACCAAGTTCTCTCCACTGTCATTGGGCAACTGGCATCAGCTGACACACCGGGCCACTGAGTCAGCAGTTCTCTCCCCTTGGCCATGTGACCAACCGGTAACATATGCAGTCCACTCAGATAAGAAGAGAACTGTTGGTTCCAGCCAGCTGTGCTCTGGGATTTTCTTTTGCTAATACACTTTGCTCTTTGGGCCAAAACAGACACACGGAGACACACTACCTAACGCTATTAAAACAGCAGTCAGCCGTTCTCAGGAGAGGTGGTTCCCATCACACCGATTTATCAGGAATGTGGCGGTTAATAAACAATTTGGAGGAGTAATGTATTTCCAAGCATCCAACATAGGATTAAAATCATGTTCAATAAAACAAATCATTTCTGAACAGTCAGTCTGCAGGTAAGAATTGCGTTTCTCATGGCTTCTGGGGTAGTACTAATTAATTCTACAGAAGAGAAAGAACTTTCGAAAGTTAAAATGCCACGCGGGCACGAGTTATCATGACTCAGATTATAGCTGTCATTATTAGGTCTGCAATGTCTCCTGGAAGGGCGAAGGTCACCGGGTTTCTATTCGGAGATCAATAAGCTGTCTGTCTTTATTTTGCTCGTCCGTAAATTTTGCCTAGAAGCAAATACCATCGTATCATGACATCAAGTCACTTCCTGTGTGTGTGTAGGGAGGCGTGCATCCGCTAGCAAAACAAACTTCAAAACAAACTTCATGCTGCAGGTGGGTGCTAGGCAACCTGGGAAGAAAGGCCAGCTCGCTCAGACACTTCAAAAGTTTTCGTTTTATTCCAAATTCATTAGCCAGAGGAACTCTAGCTAATGCAGCAGATCAGAAGCCCTCTCCTCCCTTCCGTGAAATTTAAGTGTCTTAGAAGACCCTTTAAACAAGGCTGCTTAGGACTGAGAGACCGTGTGTGTGGGTGTGCGCGTGTGTGCATGTGTTGAGAGATGGGGGGGGGCAGAGAGAACTGTCACCCCAAATTTCCCCACAAGTGGAATTTTATTCCGATGCGAATAATCTGGATAAACTGTTCAAAACGGAGCTTATCCGTTTAAATGAGTCTTCTCATTAATCCTTGGGGAAAATCTTTCTATGAGGCTTTCATCTGCATGATGAAATGAGCCCCTCCCACTTGCACATAGAATATAAACACATCCTGATATGCTGTTTAAAAAGAAAAAACAAAACTTGCAAATATAAATGTAGATGTAGGCTTTCAGCGAGCTCATTTAGTTCTGTTTGGAGAATTTTCATTAGTGTCAGTTTCTGAGTTTTCGCTAATTAGTCAAAACCAACTGACAGGTAAGAAAATACACAGGATCTAAATGACTGAAGAAAAAAAGATATGGAAACGTCCGTGAGGAAAATGTGTGTCAGAAAGTGTGAGAACGTGGCTCAGGTTTGACGCGGGAGGAACAGAGGTGGTTGGGAAGAAGGTGAGGATGGGGAGACGAGAAGGAAAGTCTGGGTAAAAGTGTTTTTGTTTGGGGGGGTACGCTTCTTTGTTTTTTTTACAAAGGGGAACAGCTCCTTCCTCTATAGCTTTGATTAACCCTCCTTTCTGCTTTGCCCAGTTACTTGCATGCAATTACCCATAATAGAGTGACAGGCACATCTGGACCAAAAGCTCCTGATGAGCTGGTCCCATGGCCCAGAAGCAACCACGCTCCTCTGAGGAGCAGCCATCTCTAATCTGCATCCCAGCCTGGTTCCGGTAGATTTCCACTCTCAGAGTTTCCTGCCTTCAGAGTTATTGTTCGTTCCTGCAGGTGGTCTGTGCCTGCTGAGTGCCGGGCACTGCACTTGGCCTTGGGCAGTGCCAGGGAAGCCCCAGTTGTTCCAGACAGAGGCAGCTCTGGGGAAGCATCTGTCTCGCCAGCTCCAGAGGGCCCTGGACAATAGATCAGCTGAGCCAATGGGCCAGTGAACCAATAAAAGCATGGAGGTCTGGTGAATAGTCCCACACAGACTGACTGGCTTCCCTCCTTTCTCTATTCTACGTGACATCATTTCTTCCACATGGCTTATGGAACACACCTACTATGTGCCAAGCATCTTTCTAGGCACTGGGGCGAACAAACCAAAAACAAGCAAAACCACCCTGCCCTCATGAAGCTTACATTCTAGAGGGAGAGACAGATAAAAAGTATAAAATGACTGTGCATTAGCCAATAGTAAGTGCTAACTTAACTCTCTGCACCTCGGTTTCCTCATCTGCCAAACAGGGACAATAACGTCATCATCACGAGGTTGTTGGAGAATCTAATGAGTTCGTTCATAGAAAGCGTGTATCAGTGCCTGAGGCAGACATGCTCGGTAAATGTCAGCCCTTGTCATGGTGATCGTCACTCTGGCTGCCACCCTGCGTTCGGGTGTCATAGCCTACCTAGCAACAACGTGTGGCTTCCATGGAGTCTTGGCGAGGGGGCTTGTGTCAAAGCCAGAGCTACATTTAACCCAACAGAGGGCCTCTGAAGCCTAGTGAGGCATCAGGGCACAATGGAGTATGGTCTGTGGTCAGAAAAGCCTGGTGTGATCTTAGTTTGCCCCTTACTTGGTGAAGTGACTGGGAAAGCCATTCCCCTTCCCACCCCCAAACCTTTAAAAATAAGCTCAGAAAACTCTCAGTTTTCGGAGAACAAATGCATGTGATCAGAATATAGTAAATGCTCAATTAATGTTAATTGCCCCCACCACCACCACCCCCCACACACACCCTTTCCTAAGAAGAAGAAATGTGACCATATTTCTATATTGGAATTGCAAATCAGTACAAGTTACTTTCTGAACCCAGACTGGAATCAGAAGAGAAATGTTTACAGACATGCATTTGAGGCTACTGAGCCTTTTGCAGAGAAATAAGGATGAAACTGAGGAGTTAAGACATAGAAAGCGTGTGTGAGTGTGTTAAGGGTGGCATTTGCAGGGGAAGATGAGAAATAGGGGGAACAGGACCCCGGCCTCTGCCTCAAACTGGCCAAACATCCTTGAGAAGAAGTAGACGAGATCTGATCTATTTTTGCAAACACACACCTACCACTGAGAAAGAGAAGGGAAGACACAAACCCCACTTGCCTTCCACCAGACTGACAGGAAATAGACCAGAATTGCTGCCAACTCAGCTCAAAAAAAGACATATTTTAAAGAAACTATAAGAAGAGACAAGCTTGTTCAAGACAAGCTCGTTCTAAAGCTCTGCCAAAGCGGCAAGGCATTTTTATTCATGTTAACTGCCCCAGAATTCATCCAGAAAGTAAAATCCCGAATGCACACACAAAAATTACCACACTCATTTTGAATGCAATAGGAGCAGCTCAAGGGAAAACCCCGGTTTCTCTCTTTTCTTTCTAGATCTTCAAGGAAACCGTAGGTTTTCGTGGGTTTTGTAAAATATGTACGCTCCGTGACATTCTAACTCTTAGAGGCCACTGGAAAGTAAAGGCCAGTTATACAAGGACAAAGGTCTGGGAGAAGCAAAACTACAATAAAATCCATTTGGGGAAGAGCCAGCAGAAGCCTGAAAAAGGAAATTAGAAAAATGTATCCCAAGAGAGCATCTCTGAGATGCTCTATCGAATCACAGGGTGTCAAGTACAACCTCACAAACATGCTCCACACCTTCACCCTTGGAGAGTCAGCATTAGGGAAACTCAGGCACCGTACTTCAGTGGGCTGGTCCTCAGTCTTCTCACCTGTGAAACAGGTATCACATGTAACCCGAAGGCCTCACCTGGGGTCATATTTATGAAAACACAATCTTCCACGTAAAGGGAGGCTTTCTCGCATTTTCCCTGGCACAAAGTGGGATGTGTGCAAGGTGTCTAATAAATAAATACAGCAACAGTTCATCTCGGAGCCCCAAATTGTCCTTTTTACTTAACGCCAAGCTTTGGCAATGCTTCATGCACTGGGAGAGAAGAGAAACGAACACCCCACCCGGAGATCTGTGGAGCTGAGATATGCTCTAATTAGCTTGCCTGGAAACACAGCTAACCTAGCAACGAGGCTCGGAACGCTCCTGCTCTTAAAGAGACACAGAACTTGGAGGCTTGAGGGCAAGTGGTCCTCTTATTCCAGGCCCCTGAGTTCAGAGGTCTCTGGTCACGTGGAGGTGCCTCCAAGGGAGCCCACGGGTCCCCGAGTGGTGGAAAGATTGTGGAGCATTGGGACACACAAGCTGGGCCTGACTTCTCTCTGCATCTCATGGCACCTGTGGGAGCTTGGGTTAAGTATTTCAACTCCATGACCCTAATTTCCCTCTTCTGGAACATTCCGCCGTGAATCCCACCATCCTCCTGGGATGACTAAAATCACAGGGGCAACCCACTTGGCCTCATAAAATAATTTAGGACAGCAGGAAACGGCTAAAGAGTTTTGCCGGCAATGCCTCGGCCTGCTGAGGGATGCTGTCCTCCTTTCTGGGTAGCTTGACAAAGCCCTCCCTGATAGAGGCCCCGTGGGGGCGGTCCTGTCCTCTGTGGACCCCTCCCCCTTTAAACCAAAAGACGACGAAGCAGAGAGAAAAGTCTACTAACTCAAAAATGCATTTTTCTCTACGGGCACTTACATATTGGCCAGCAGCAGGAAAATATAATTATCATAATACGTTTTCTCGAAGATTGGTTTCCATATCTTCCACTGTGTTAAAATGTGAATTTTGTCCAAATCAAGAAATAACTTGAGAAGCGTAAAAAAAAATAAAATAAAAAGGAAAGAGATTATAGTACAATCAATATTAACAAGAGTGAAATTGCGAGGCTAGAGGCAATAAAACCCTTCTCCAGCCGAGGAAAGCGATCTCATCGTACAATTATAATAAATTACTTGAGTTTTATCACTTGGTAAATTGCTCGAATATTAGTATCACTGAGGCTACACTTTCTTTCAACCAGAGAACACATTTCGGCCTCGGCTGCAGTGCAAACAGGTTCGGGGAGCCTCAGCCCACGAACTCGAGTTATCTCATGAACTCAAGGGCGTTATTTCAAACATGCCCCCACTTATTCACCCTCTCAAGACTTTTCTGCAAGACGGAGTTTTTATTTGGAGGCTACATCCTGGTACTTCCAACAAGGCTATTTATAGACATTGCTATTTGAATGTCACATCATTTTCGCACGTTACCAAATATTATTCTTTTGATTTTTTCCCCCCAACTATTTAAAAATGCAAAAACCTGTTCTTGGTTTGCAGACTGAGAGGAACAGGCGGTAAGCCAAGTCTGAAGCATCGCCAGAGTCTGCAGCCTCTTGCTCTGTCTCTGAACATGTTTCCTGCTTGCGTCTTTACAGAAGCATCAAGACCGAAGTGTCCAAGCACCCTCTCCTTCTAAACTCTGGTCGTGGGACACGCGGTGTCCTCATCCCTCTTTGACATTCTGACGTGATTCTTTCTGTCTGACAACAATGTCACTTCCATGCTCTTGCTCAAGCATCCTCATCTAGAGGACTCAGGCTTCTTTGAAAGACGCCACTCCTGGCTGTCTCGGGCTGGTCAGGAGATCCCAGATTATGTGAGACAAGCACAGCAGACATGGTTACATGGCACCAAGCCTTCCTCCAGTGTAAATGCTAGTGGCATGGTGAAAAGGACATGGATGGTGGGCCAGCAGGATATAGACTCGTCATGAGAAGTAAATGGGAAAATTACAAAAAGCATGAGATGCTTTTTAAGAAAGAGCTCCCTGGAGCTGTTGAATGCAACACCGCAGGCATGCCTCCCGAGGCCCTCTGGGAGCCCTGCTCCGACGGCCTTTGTTGGGTTAAAGATGTCACAATGTCACATTCCGATCAGCATTCACTGGACCAACCCCAGGTTGAAGAAAGGCCCTGAAAACTCCAGAGCCATCATCATTGTGATCTGGAAGCTTCCAGTGAATCTATTGGCTGGTCAAATCAGAGTCTTGCCTCCCTAGAGAGGACCCTTTCCAGAGTGACAGGGCCACAGCCAGCACTGGTCCCCTCTGCACAAGCTCACTGAGGAAGCACCTCCACCTCAACCAGGACAATGGAGGGGTCAGCAGAGCTTCTATTTGACGGTGGTGCCACAAGAATATGGTAAAGACAGAGACCTGATATTGAAGTTTGAAGGAAATGAAGATATATATTTTGGAAAAGTGAAGACTCAGAGAAAGGCGAGCAGACGTCTGTTGTCACCATCTTCAGATCTCTGAAGAGCTGTCACAGGAAAAGGAAATTAGGCCGCAGACCTCAGATCAATTCAGAGAGCTGTCACAGGGCCGGGATGCTAAACTATAACCTTGATCAGACTCGAAGTCCTCTTTTTGTAATATAGGTTGGAAATCCCCATTTACTACCCTAATTTAATTGTAGAGAAAAAAATAGGGTGAAAGGAATATATGATAAAAATAACATGTATTTCGAAAAGTTCTCAAGCAGGCCTGGTCTATGACCACTGACTCATCCTGACTTCATCTGGACTTGAGACAAGCAGTTGAATATTATTGACACTGCTTTTCATATCTGGCACTTTGGAATAAGAATTAAATCAGTTTATTTGTACAAGTAGGAAGAATCACCATGACACCTGCTCACTGGTTCAGGTGCCTATTCTGTGTACCTTTGACGAATATTTTCAAAACGGGGAACAGCTCATGATAAAATTTCAAATAAAACAATGCACGGTCTTTCCTCCATTTGCATGTAGTTGCATTCCTCAAAAAGCCAGTGTAAGTTCAACCACACACAAAAAAATTACAATCAGATCACTATAAACATGTTCTTTACCTAAATATCTGGCATCGGGGAGGTTATAAGAATGGTAAGAGATGGAAAAATTCTTTTCTGTGAGTTGCAGGGCAAGAAGTGTTTTTCCCCACCCACCAAATGCCATCACTGTGAGAAGCAAGCACCCCCTAGAGGGTAAAACCATCCCCAGAGAGAACTCTTGCCACAGGAAACAGGTGTGATTTGAATACATTGACCAGAATACACACCAGCCTATCCTTCCTGTGCCCAGCCTATAAGCGTCCCGCAAATATTAACTCATTTAATCCTTGCAGCAATCCTATGGGGTGAGTTCTAGTACCATCAGTGATTTCAGAAATGAAATACTGAGGCTCAGAGAGGTGAAAGGTCACAGAGCTCACGGCAGAACAGGAATGCAAACCCAGGTCATCTGGCTCCACGTCCAGGCTCATAACTCCCACATGGTCCCTAACTCCCCTATAGAGATTCTATTATTTCGGAGCATCCAGTGAGAGGCTGCTCAGTTCCGGAGGCTGGAAGTCCAAAACCAAGGTGATGGTGAGGTTGGTTCCTTCTGAGAACGGCGAGGGAGAAGCTGTTCCAAAGCCCTCTCCTTGGGTTATAGATGGCCACCATCTTCCTACGTCTCTCTGCATTATCTTTTCTCTATGCATGTCTCTATAGCTATATTACCACTTCTTTTAAAGACATGAGTCATACTGGATTAGTGCCCACCATAAGGACCTTGTCTTAATTACTTCAGTAACTACCCTATTTCCAAATAATTCGGAGGTTCTGGGGCGGGGGTAGGACTTCAAAATGTGAATCTGGAGGGTGGGATATAATTCGATCCATAACAATGTCTTCATTAAATTGGGTAATGTGTATAACACAGTTAGTACACGTTATCCACATTCCAGGTATTCAATAAGCGGTTTTTATTATCATTATTCTTTAAATAATTAAGATTCCTTCATCCAAGAATCATAATGGAAGGCAAGAAAGTAAAAATTTCAGAAGCACTCAAATCAGCTAGATCCATGGATTTCCAAAAGATAAGAAAAGCAAGGCATGCCTCTGGCTAGACATGTTTTACTAAATACGCCTATTGTCAGCCTAAAGTGGACCTCTCCTGACTTGGCTAGCCAGGTTCCAAGGCTAGCCCACCTTATGCATCGAATAGCCCGCCAAAGTCTATAGCCTGTTCCGTAACATTGTGACTGAACCACTTCTACAAAATTCAACCAACACATAGTTTCTGCTCTCATTAATTCATCCACTCTTTCATTCAGAAAATACTTGCATTACCCTGATCTGAGCCAGGTTCTATTCCAGGCACTGTGGAAACAAAGAAGTCTCACTCTTCAAGAATTATACTCTAAATGACAACACAGATCATAAGCACCTAAGACAACAAAGAAGATGCCTTAAGGTAATAAGGAGAGCAGTGAAGAAAATAAGAGCGATAGGAGAGAGGGATGAAAGAGGACTTATTTAGACAAAGATCGAGGAGGTTTTTCACTAGAGCTGAGACTAGAATGGAGCACAGGGAGTGCCCAGGTGAAGACCTGCGGGTGGGGGGCAGGCAGGGAACCCCAAGCAGAGGCAATAACTGCAAAGGCACGAGCAAGGGATGGTGGAGGAGCCGGAAGAGAAGCTGGAACTGGAGCTTGGTGAGCGAGGGAGAGAATGTCGACCGTGTAAGGTCTTCTAAATCACAGAGAGGAACTTGAAGTTTTCTTATTACATCTTTCTCAGAGGTCGTAAATTCCATCCTGGGACACCAAAAGCACATGTCACATCCCCCCAACAAAACAATACACATCTTCTTGCCTCTTGGGCTGAGGGTTCCAATGATGAAGAGGGGAGTGGAATTATAAGGGCAGAAGTTGAGCTGTAGCAATAGTGATTTCAGTGGGGGCGGCGGGGAAGAGGACAAGACAGACATAAGGAGTGATGGCAGGAGATGAGGAAATGAGATAAGATTGAAGGAGAAGGGGAAGTATGGCTGAAGCTGTATAAATCCTCAGGAGGTGACCACCGGGGGTCAAGAATTAGGCTCTTAAGAACAGTCACATGATGCTTCACCTGACCTTAGGCACAGGGCTTTGTCCCATGAGGTTGTCAGGCTCTCCGTGATGTTACTCAGATAATTATGGTCATTGACATCTCAGTCCACCCTGAATGTGTGTCTGGCAGCCTGGCATCAAAGCATATTTTTCAAAGCATCATGAAGACACTTAACAAAAACTCTCTGACAATGGTATATGAGTCTCGGCCCTGCTCATAAAAGCAGGACAAAGCCAGGGTTCCCAGCTTCAAGCTGAGGTTTGGGGCACACTGTTTGTGGAGGGGCTGATCCTGACCACAAAGCGGGACAAGACTGGGGACCTACAGAGCAGCAACGAGAGATGCCTCCCAGGCTGGACCCATCCCTGGGAACCTTTGCCCAGCACGTGACTTTGATCGTACATTAAAATGGCGTGTTAGAATCTCAGCGCTTTTCTACTCGGAGTTGGCACCAGTCCTTGTTCCTGGAAAAATGAAAAGCCAGACGATGAGACCTCACTTGCAACACAGCAAAACAAAGACCGAAGTGCAGCGGGCGGTTCCTGCGTGGCAGGCCGCAGGGTAATTTAATAGGGAGTATGGGCGGCATTTATTTGAATTGCTATGTGTTTATTTTTACGTGCATTAGGAAGAAATATAATTAGCACCTCAAACCATGATAGGATGAGTCTGAGTAAAAATAAAGAATTGATTTATAATTTAAAAAAATTATTGTTTAGGTGTTAACATAGATGATACTGATGAGGCAACCTCAACAAAACCATTGAGGTGCTTCTTGAAGACCTGAGGTCCGTGTGCATTGAGCCTGAGGTCCGTGTGCAGTGGGCCTGAGGTCCGTGTGCATTGAGCCTGAGGTCCGTGTGCATTGAGCCTGAGGTCTGTGTGCAGCGGGCCTGAGGTCTGTGTGCAGCTGGCCTACACTGCATGTTTAGCCCAAAGCAAATAGGGGTAAAAAAGTTTCCTGGTGACTAAAGGAACTGTTCATTCAGCTGCCACAGTGTGCACGCATGGGGGCACCACAGCTGGTACACACGCCCTCCCACACAGGCGTGCAGGGTGCTTCTCCTTCCACGTGACCCCACAGCATCCCGTGCATGCCTCTCCTGACGGACCTGAGCACTGTGGACCGAGAACTCCTCCAGGACAGGAAATGCCCCCGACCCCCAGAAAACAAACAGTAATGCGCACGGCATGAACAGCTCTCTCGGGTATGGGGAGAGGTGAAGGGCAGACTGCCTAGGATGGGCTCCCAACCATCTGTGTGACCGGGAACTCTCAAGTAACTTGAACTCTCTGCCCCAAACATCTTCATCTCTAAACAAGGAATTAAAATATTACCTACCTCCAAGCATTGTTGTAATAATTGACTGAGTCACTATATTAATATATTAAAGCACGTGGCTATATCAGTAGCGCTACCCTCATCATCCTCATTAACATTTTCATCCTCGACCGAAAGTTTTAAAGGAAAACTTTAAAGCAATAATATCATCACTCGGCTAGTTATAGGTACATATAATTATCTCTTGACTTGCCCATCCCACTAAACTTTAGGCTTCCTAAGACTGAACCTCATTTTCAGAGCTGTATCCCCAGTATTCTGGTTTGACACACATTAGTTACGAAGTTCTTGGTTGGTGCTTGAATGAACAAAGGAAGCCCTCCCGAAATCCCATAAGGGCCCAGCAGGCTTATCATCCGGCAGGCCCGAGGCATCCTCCCCAGCCTCCTTCGCTGAGGGCACGTTAGCATTCCATGAAGGTATTCCTTTGACGCCAGCGTGCGGGACAGTGGCAAGAAGTCGTGTGGAAGCTGAGGGCACTAACGCATGTGAAATGGCTCAGCCCCAGGAAGAATTATTTTTATCCTCAGACGCATTTAGGCACAGGAGGCTCTTGCATGACCAACTTAGACTCCGGGTTAGCAAATGAACATTTAACACAGAGATCGGGAGCGGCATGCCTTGACCTTTTTACAGGAAAAGAAGCCAATCGCAACTCCAGTTACCTCTAGCAGAATGCGGAGTCAAACACGCCATTTAAATTTAGAACCCAGAGAAATTTACCAGAACAACAACCCAGAGAGACAAAGCAGCATAAACCTCTCCTGTTTCAGATGAGGCAGCTGAGGGCCAGAAGAAAGTACCTGGACCAGAGGCATGGGGGTTATTGCTGGTAGGGTGGGGACTCAACCCCGGGATGCCTGCCTCCTGGTCTGGGGTCCTTCCTTTACTGCCCGATGGCTTATCATTAAAATCATCAGAGAGTCCACCGTAAGCCTGCTGATGGGAAGCAGCTCGGAGAACACACGTTTTACTCATCCATGACTAAAAGGCAGCTATCTGTGTTTGCACGTCAATGAGCCAGGGTCTAAACTTCAGCGTGATCTCCGAGCTGCTACCAATCTGAAAACTAATGTGACAGAACCATGGCGTATATATCTGCAGAAAGGTGACCACAGACTCCACCAGATGCGGGGGAAGGGAAGATTAACATTTCATATTTTACCTTTGCCTTGGATGGGTTTGATAACTTTTCCTTCTTTGCAACGCCACCTGATGGCTATGGGTTGGCCTCACTCGGTGGCAAATGTGCCTTCCTGCCAGACAGGTGTGCTTGTTTGCTTGCAAATGGTATTATATTTCAAATGCACCAGAAGAAGCTGCCCAGCCACAGTGGATCTATTTGCAAAAACAAAGAGTTCTTTCATACAGCCATATGATTGCAGAATTGGAGTAATAAAAATAGCAGCTAATTATTTTTGGAGCACAAACTACGTGCTAGGGGTTGCGCTAAGTGCCTCCCATGCATTATCCCATTCACTCCTCACGGCCACCCATGAGGTAGGTACTACGAACCCTCCCATTTTACAGATAAGAAAACTAAGGCACTGTAGCAGACAGAAGCAGAGATGGCCCTAAAGATCCCTGATCCCTGGTATTTACGCCCTGTGTCCCGTTGCGTGTGGCCAGGAGCTGTGACTTGCTCTACTCAATAGAACACAGCACGAGGGATGAGATGTCACTTCTGCAACATGTTACTTAGGATTATAACCTCCATCTTGCTAGGAGACTCGATTTACTGACTCTCCTCCTTGTTGGCTTTGATGAGGTAAGTCACTGTACAGAGACATCTACATCACGAGGAACTGAGGCTGATCACCTGACAGCCAGCAAGGAGCTGAGACCCTCAGCTTGATATCCTTTGCGAGTATGAATCCTGCCAATGACCATGTGAGCTTGAAAGTGCCTCCTTCTCCAGACGAGCCTCAGAGGAGACCCCAGCCCTGGCGACCTGTCAGTGCTGCCTGAGAGACTCTGAACAGAGCACCCAACCGAGCATCCCCCAGATGCCTGCACCCCAGTAACTGCGAGATGATAAATGTGCGTTGTTTTACGTTGCTGTGATATTTCACGCAGCGAGAGAACTAACACAGGCATGGGAAAGTGAAGCGACTTCAAGTATCCCTTTCCCAGCCCAAGGTCACTTAGCTGGCAGGTGGCTTAATTAGCCTTGAACATGGAGAGTTTATCTTCTAAACCTGGCATGAGAACATCATGGAGTTCAAACCTCTGATCTCCTCCCCAGACGAACAGAGGGCTACACGGAGTCTTTTCTTAAAGATTTCTTCTAACAGAAATTCCGCAGCCGCCCTCCGACACCAGAACTTGGAGCCAGAATATCAGAGTCTGAAAACCCCTGCCGGCCTCCTTCCTGCCCCCTCCTGAAGTGCAGCTCATCCGCTCAACTTTTCTAAACCTCACCTGGCTCTTGGGGACATACAGTTCTGCACTCGCAATGTTACCGTGGGTATGGCAACTGAGTGGTATTATGTAGGCAAGGCGCTTCGCCCAGTGGTGCCTGGCATATGGAGAATTCATATCTTTTTCCAAAAGGTTCAGTTCAAGGTCCCTTTCCTAGAGGTCAGCTTATTAACGGCTTGTCCTCTGGACTCCAGACCTACGTCCCCACCTGCCTATGCAGTAAGTCCGTCAGTGATTCTCTTTCAGACCTCCAAACATACGCTCTTCTTCTCCCCAACCCATCCTGCCCAGGAAGCTGGTCCCACCCCAAGGCTCCCCTTCTCTGGGCAAATAAACCCCCTCTCTCTGCTTACACGCGTCAGAACCTGCGTCAGCCTCGACGCCTCCCTCTGCCGCACCTCGCCTCAGCCAACCCATCACCGGGTCCTCTTGGCTTTCTTCAACCCCTCGGGAACCTGTCTGTCTATTCTGCTCTTTCTCTGTTACCATCACCTTGGACTCGTCAAGAACTGTCTGACCCACCACACCCAGACATGCTGCTCTACTATCTCCTCTGCAGTAACCCCGTTTATTTCCTTTAGCAAAGTTAAATTTTTATTGACGTATAACGTGATGCATGAAATGTATGCAGATCGTTAAGGGTGCAGCTTAATGAGCTCTCACAAAATGGACAGACCCCCAAAACCAGCACCCAGGTCAAGAGGCAGAGCAGCACCAGCACCCCTGGGAAACCCCCAGGGGGACTGTCACTAATCCTGTCATTGTCCTAGTGTCTATTATCTGAATATGCCACAATTCATTTCTTCATTTTCCTGTTGATAGATATTTGGGCTGTTTCCAGTTTAGGGCTAATGAGAGTAAGTACTGGCACTTACACCGTACTTTTTTTTTCAACAAGATGTAAATGTTCTGGCATTTACATACATGTGCCTTAGGGAGCATATGTGTCCAGTTCTGGTTGGCATGTCTACACATAGGAACAGAAGAGCATGGGAATATGTTTGACATTCGTCGACACCACCAAAGAGTTTCCAAAATAGTTGTATGAACTTACACTTACTACCAGCCGTGTGTGAGTATTCTGTTTGCTTCATATTTCTTTTCAACATTAGAAATCATCTGTCATTTTCAATTTAGCCATTCTGGTGGGGGGTATAGTCAGATATCATTGTACTTTAAATTTGCATTTCCCTGATGCGACCGAACATTTTTATCTATTTATTGGCTATTTAAATATCCTCTTTTGTGAGGTGAATGTTAAAAAATCCTTTGCTCATTTTTTTATTAAGTTGCCTGCCTTTTTATTACTGATTCATGAGAGTCTTTAGAGATCACGGAAATGAGATTTTCGTCAGGAGCCTGCATTGCGAATGTCTTCTTTCGTTCCATGGGCTTCCTTTCCACTCCCTTCATGGGATCTGTTGAAGAACAGAAGCTCCTAATTTTAATGCTGCCCAGCTTACCAGTTCCTTTACACATTCATGGTTAGAGCGTTTCGTGTCCTACTTAAAATGATTGTGCTCACCTCTGGATCATGAAGCTTCGATTCTATATTTTCTTCTAAGACAGTTTTGTTTTTGTTTTTCGTTTTGTTTTCACTTGCTTTGACTTTCACGATTAAGGTCTACAATCCACCTCTTTTTTTATGTGATTATCCAATTGACCCAGTGCCATTTTTTTAAAAAGTCATTTCACAGCCACACTGCAGTGTTATCTTATAAATCAAGTGACCATATCTATGTGAATCTGTTTCTGGGTCTTCCATTTTGTTCCACTGGTTTTTATTTTTTTTTGTCCATCCAGGTGTCAGTACTAATTTACTGTCTTAATGACACAGTTTTTAATAGGTCTTGGTAGTACATAGTATATGTACTTCCTCTATTTTTTCTTCTTCTAAATTGCCTTAACTGATCTGAGCCCTTTGCATTTCCACATAGATTTTAGAACCATCTCATCAATTTCTACCCCAAAAAATCTGAGAGGTTTTCATTTGGACAGCATTGACTCTATAGATTAATTTAGAAAAAACTGACATTTTTACAATATTTCATCTTCCAGTCCACAAACATGATGTATCCATCTATTTATCTGTTTTTATTTCTCTTCTCAATGTTTTGCATTCAGAAGAAACTTCTGTTAGATCTGTTTCTAAGCAGTCCATTTTTATGTTATTGTAAATATGTCTTTATTAAAACTTTCCTACTTTATTGCTGCTAGCATGTAAAACAATTTACAAGAGCCATTAGTTTTTCCAAATTCATGTATTAATTCTCATAATCTGTGCATAAACTCTTGGCTTTTCTGTATATATAAATCATTTTCACTTGCAAATAGTAATAGGTCTTTTTTTCCCTCCAATCCTTAGAACTTTTATTTCTTTTTCTACATTTATGTTACTGTCTAGGACTTCCAGAAAGTAGTGATATTCTTGGTTGTTTTATTCCTGGTGTCAAAGAGGAAGGCTTTTACTATTTCACCATAAAGTATGATATTCGCTGTAGGCTTCTTGTAGGTTTTCCTTGGGTGAACCAAGCGCCATTCTGTTCCTAGTTAGTGTGTTCTTTCCAAAGAGAAAATTCGGTCACATCAGTCCCTTCTTGGAGGTTTTCATTGTGCCCATGACTCTACCTAGAGTCTCCCGTGGAAACTGTTTCTTGCTCTCTGCTCTCCAATCTCTATTCCTTTCAGATTCTTGAGCACGTCACGCTCCCCTCACCAGAGTTTCTTCATGGATGCTTTTCCCTTGCCATGGAAAGATCTCATAGAACCCTCTTTCCATGCCCGTCTCCTTAAATCTTACTCATCCTTCAGACCTCTGCTGGAGACTCATCTCCCCAGGGAATCCTCCTCTGGCCACTGCCCCAAAGACCAGATCAGGCTATTTAAGCATAAATTCTCAGAGGACTATCTGCCTCTCGTTCACAGCTCTCATCCCCACTAAACTCACTGCACTGTGAACTTCCTAGGAACAAAGACTATTTTGTTCCCTATTATAATCCCAGGGTCCAGCTCAGTGCCCAATTCCAAGTGAGTTGGTGCCAAACAAATGTTTGTTAAATGAATGAATGAATGAATGAATGAATGAATGAATAAGTAAGTAAATAAACCAACTCAAAAGACTCATTTTAATCATTCTTGGTCTCGTTTTCTACAACTGTAAAATCGTGAGCTTTGCGTCTTTCATCTTTGACATTTTATGATTCTGACTGAAGAATAGAATGGTTACAAGTGACATGAGCCAACTTTTGATGAATGTGAATAATTCTTTCCTTTTCTGGTCTTGTTGGCTTTGCTGAACTTGAAAACATAAAAGCCAGGCGATGTGCTTTTGTGGCTGTGACCGTTAGTACTCTGAGTTCCTCTTAGCATGATTGGAGGCAAATGGTGGGCTCTCTCCACAGGGGAGCCCCGCTAGCGGGAACTGGAATGCCCTCGATCAGAGCTTCACGGCACACAGGGGGCCCATGTTCTAGAACCAAATTAAAGTTAGCTGCCTATTCATGGCATTCCCCTGGCTGCTTCAGAAACCAAGCCCTCTCAGCTGCCATCCAGGAAGAGTTCTCTTTCATGCTGGAAAGAAGTCCTTTCATGGATGAAAACTCAGACTTAGCTCCAGATGAATGACAAGGTAAAATGTTTACATCAGAAAATGAATCATTTGTAAAACAAAATTGCTCTCAGCTTTGCATTCTCTCTGTGCTTGGATCAAAGGAATTGACATGAAACTATGACTCCATTAAAGATAAAAAAATGCTATTTGTACACATCAGTTCAATTTCTTTCCAGTGTGAACAGGGGTTCGTCCACAATGCGCTAGAGTGGCCCCCTGCCTGTCCCCTAACCACACAATTACTCACTATGACATTACCCTGTCTTAATGTTCAGTTTCTGAAATTATCTTGTTTACTATTTGGCCTTTTATCTTGTTTTCCATTTGCCTAACCCAACAGAAGTGAAAACCCCATGAGGACCAGGACCTTGTCAGTTCTTATTACTATATCCCAGAACCTAACACAATGCTTAGATGACAGTAGGCACTTGATACATACTGATTCAAAAAATGATTAGACCAACTACCAGTCAACTTACTTATAGAGACAGAAAAGATCAAGATGGGTTAGAGACTGGTGCATAAAGTATTTGTTATATGAAAATTCATTTATCTCTAAAATAAAAATTCAATAAATTAATGTTGACGGAAGTCTTTTTTTTTTAAGTTAAGCTCTTTCCCTTCCTTTCTTTATGAAATCTGACTCTCTAGTAATCTCCTTTAACTGCATGCATATCAATCAGCCTCAGATAAAATTTGCTGCAGTAACAAACAACCCCCACAGCACTAGGACTTAACAATAAGAATTTCATTCTCTCTTATACCACATGTTCCTTCCAACCTCAAAGTCAGCCACAGCTCTACCCCATGCTGTCTTTACTCTGAGACCCGGGCTGATGTCTCTCTGGGACATTGCCAGCCCATGGCAGATGGAAAAGAGAACATGATAAACCAGGCATTGGCCCTTAACACTTGAGCTTTGGCATAACATAAGCTAATTCTACTCAGACACCTAGGCCAGCACGAATCACATGGTTAAACCTGGCATCACTGTAGTGGAGAGCACCACAGGAGCTGAGCTGTAATATTTGGTTGACACCATCACACTGGTTTCAGCTTTGGAAGCTGGTGAGAGAGAAGATGATGAGCAATTTCAGGTCCACACTCAAAAAGATAAATAAGAACTGTTCTCATTCTTCCCTTGAAAACTACCTAGGGACCACATTCTGCCAATTTGGACTTATATAGAAACATAGAGGGGATGAGCTGATGCTTCTCCCTCTGACATGCTCAGTCAGAGAGGCCCTCTGATGACCAACCAGGAGGCAGCATCTGTCAAGTAATGTGTCATCATTCCCCTACTCTTCACCTTCCCCGGGAGCTCAGAGTCCTCCCTGGAGGTTTTCCTTCTACCTTCTTGGATAATTTGTCTCTAACAGAAAGGCACAATTCTAGAACCCGCCCCCACCCTCAGGCTTTAATTCCTGGTGACATTATCTTAAGGCAGGCTGGTGTGGCTAACAGCAAGAAGTCAGCTTGCAGAAATAACCTTTCAGTGAAAGGTCTCCTTCTGAGACACCACTTTCAAGAATTACTTCTCCTTTTCTATGACTCACTTCTTAAGAGGAGAGAATTCCTTTTCTGAGACTAAGAAATGACACTGGAAAAGGAGCAGAAAGATTGAAGAGTTCAAGACTCCCACTTTCAGGCTGTGCAAATGGGAATGGAAGAGATGACTTAAGAAGAGAATAACTATGGTGAGAAAAAAAAAGTAAAGATTCACAAATTCATCAGCATTTATGGATCTCCTACTGTGTGCAGTGACATGGTGTGTTATGCCCTAGCAACAGCTCTAAAAGACACAACCCAAGCATGTGGAGGACCTACAGTCTAGTAGGAATATTTCCCATGAAGTGTAGAAAGTAAGGTTGCTCTGAAATAGGATAACCACTCGTCCAGCCTGGGACAGTTGCAAAATTATCCTGTGGGTGCTAAATTCAGGTATAAGGATGAGTAGGTACTAGTTGGGAGGACGGAGAGTAAGCTAGTTGGTAGCATGGGTGGAGAGGATATGGTGGCATGGATGAAAAGGGCACCTAGGAAGAGGGCATAGGCTGAGTAAGGCATGGAGAGATGAGAATGAGATGCCCTGTGGTCTGGATCCTCACCTCATTGTGGCTGGACTCAGAACACACAGAGGAAAAGAGCCTGAAAAGGGAAGTCAATCAAGTAAGACCTTGTCAGCCATGGTATCTGCTGAAAGAAACTGGGTCGCGGGTTCCAGAAGGGTTTCATGTTCTACCCCATGGTCCTTAAAAGTCATCCCCACTACCCCACGTATAAACAGTTAGCCATCACCTTCTCTCAGTCAAACCCTAAACACAACGAGAAGAAGGAATAGTAGAGATGAGAAGCCACAAGAGGAAATATTATTTGCTCCATATTAAATACTTCCCATCAAACTCCTCTGTCTGAGATGCAAACTTGCATTCTGTGAATAGCAGGATCTGATGGTCCATTCCAAAATAAAGCATGGTTTCACTGTGGCTTTCTACCTCTCCAGGCACATGCCGTCGGGAATCTGAGGCAACTCCTCGTGAAAACATCTTGGTTGGTTTCCTGCCGTGCTGTGCGTTCACTGGCTTGTAATCATTACATGCCCAGGAATTTTGTGAGCCAGTAGTTAAACATAATGATATAAACTTGCATGTCACGAAATTACATTAAAAACAAAGATAATAAATACTCAAAAAGAATTATGTGCTAGTTGTTTTATTACATTTCACTGTTGGCTTTGTTCTTGAGGTGATTCACATCTACTTTAGCTGTGTGGCAGAAATATTATGTTTCCCAGCTCCACGTTCAGTAACACTGCATTGGTGGCATGAAATCGGTCATGGCAGAAGTGTTTATGGCACAGAAATTGGCTGATGCTACAAATTAGGCCCTCCTCCTCCCTGTCTCTCCTCCCACCAAGAGCTGACTGTCAATATTTACCAGCGAACCACTGATTCCATAGAATGCCTTATAGCAACATGTTAGCTCTTCACCCTGTTCTTGCTCCTTTACCCCACCGCCCTGCCCCACACATCACATGCACACGTACACACACAACTCCCACCTCTCTACCTACCCAGGTCTCTCTCGATTACGGGCATATCTTTACTCCGGAATGCGCTCTACTCTTCCCCTTTCCTCACGAATAAGCTCCAGGATGAACACATCAAATCCTACATGGCTGGGCTCCTAATAACGACTGTACCTCAGTTTTGTCATCCATAAAATAGAATGGTTAGATAAGAAAATCTCAGAGATACTGTAAAGAATAGAAACCCTTAGTTTTAATATAGTATCCCCTAAAACACTTCATTGAGTCAAAGTAGTTAAAATATTCTTTTATCATGAATGAAGCAGAAGCGACTTTCCCCATTTTACCATGTATTTCCCACATAACCTTGAGCAAGTTACCCAACCATTCTCTGCCTCAGTGCCCACACTAGTAAGTCCATCATTGTCATTGCCATTACTGCTAATGGTCCTAAGCACCATCCATCAGTTCATCTCTATTTTGAAGTAACAGCATTACCCTTTTTAGAGATTTCAAAAATGGAAAAAGCAGCAAAGCAGCAAAAAGACACATGAAATCCTAATTAGGGAGTAACAATTTCAGCAATCAGATCTACCTTAAGTACAACAAAATCAACATGAAACAGATTAACAGAAATCCTATATAAGCATTTAGTAGAACGGGTGATACCTCTGAAAGAACCTTCTACTCTGCAAAGGCGCATACAAGCAAAACTGTACATCCAGTTAGGCTGAAAATTGTACAAATGAACCTAAGGTTAAAAGGCTGCTGCGGGCAGGTACCTCTGAGCCACCCCCTGGATTAAGGCAACTCTGCTTCTGCGGAAAGTTCCATAAGCAAAGGTACCATATACTGATTGTTCAAAGCAGGTCACTTTCTAGAGAAAAATTGACACAATTACACTGGAACAACAAATATAAACCAAGACAGTCCCAGGTAACCCTGGAGGTAGGACTCTCTAAGTCACCCTCAAGTGCTTTGATCTGACACCAAAACACTCTAAACCATCCGCCTGAAATAAAGCAATAGTAATTCAAATAGGGAAATTCACCACCGGAAGAAGAAAATACCCTCAAGGAGGCGACTAACTAGAAAAAGCATGAAATGGGTCTAATTATGATGTCGTTAAGGTACTTTGATTTAAGCCATAAGCCCAGGGCAGAGAATTTGCAGCAGGTTTATAGCAAATGTAAATAAAATTAATATCTTATTCTGACCCAGAGATGAGTCCAGTTCATGCAGTATGAAACAGTTACACTTTGGGGGCCCCTCTTAAAGAAAAAGACTTAAAATTATGAATTGGAAATGAGATTAAAAGTATTTGTTTAGAATGAAAAATAGAAATTGTAACAATTTGCAAGCCATCCTTAAAGGTTGGCAAATAACACCTATACCACAAAATTCAGAAAGATCTGGAAAAATAACATGATAATATTGATACTAATTAATTTCCTAACATACCTCTAGAATCCTTTTTTTAATATATATTTTGACAGCACTCTCCTTGATTGAATCCACATTTGATAGTGATTTTATAATATTTTCTATAAAAAAAAAAACAAAATATAAACTAAATAAGGCAATCTGTTCGGCAGAATGGTTGGTCCATGTTTTTTGGTAGATTAAAGATGGCTGTGTGTTCATCTTGCTCTTCCCACTGAGAGCTGGATTCTGTTTTCTCTCTCCTTGATTCTAGAATACAGCAAAAATAATACTATGTGATTTCCCAGTCTGGGCCTAAAGAAGACGGTTGCTTTTTTCCTCCTAGGACCTCCCTTTGAAATGCCAGTTGCTATGCTATGAGGAAGATCAAGTAGCCACTTGAAGAGGTCCACACGAGGGAGAATCAAGGCCTCCGGCCAACAGCCTCAGCTGAGTTCCCAGTTCTCAGCTGAGTTCCCAGCACCAACACCAGCCAAGTGAAACTGTCTGGACCTTCCTGCTATCTCAGAGTGTCAGCTGCCACCTCATGAAGAAGAAATACCATAGCACCAGTCAAATCACAGAACTCTAAGAAATAATAGTTGTTTCAAGCCACCAAATCTTTGAGTGATTTATTATTCAGCAATAATCATTTACTTCCCAACATTTTATTATAAAAATATTCAAATGTAAAGAAAAGTTGAAATTATTGTACAGTAAACATTCATATACTCAGCTCTTAGGTTCTACAATTAACATTTTATCATACTTGCTTTATCATATATCTATCCCATTTGTTCATCCATCTCATTTTCATGCATTTCAAAGTTGCAGACATCAGCACATTTCACACACTTCAACGTGCATATCATTAACTTGAGTTAAGATCTTTTTCTTTTGAGATAAAATTCACACAAAATGAAATATACAAATCTTAAGTGTGCCATTCTGCGTTTTTTGACAAATGTGCACACCTGTGAAGCCCAAACTCCTAACAAGATACAGAATACCACCATCACTCAGAAAGGTCCCTCGTGTCCCTTCTCAATCAATCCCTTCCCCCACTCCTCCAAGAAAACCACTCTTCTAACTTTTTCTATCATAGATTAACTTTTTAAGTCCAGAACTTATAAACAGCGAATCACATAGTATATTCTCTTTTGCATCTGGCTTTTTTCACTCAGCATAACATTTATGAGATTCATTCACACTGCTGCCTGTGTCAGGGATGTACTCCTTTTGATTACTAAATAGCATTCCTTCGTATAAACATACCATAACTTGTTTATCCATTCTCTTGTTGATGGACACTTGGGCTGTTTCCAATTTGTGGCTCTTATAAATAAAGCTGCCATGGACATTCTTGTGCAAGCCTTTTTTTGTGTGTGTGGACATATGTTTTTATTTATCTTGGGTAGATACCTAAGAGTGGAATTGCTGGGTCAAAGAGTAGATGTTTGCTTAGTTTTATAGGAAACATTCGGGACTTTTTCTGAAGTGAACATTGTTTTTTTATTACTGATAGTTTAGAAAAGTTCTTTCAGCTTCATACCTCATTACAGGCCATGACACATCTGTGATACCCTCTCTGCAATTTCACTGGAGTGTTTTTTCTTACCAGGGAAAAGTCTCAGATGATCCCAGCCATTTGATCTGGCTAGACCTGCCCTGCCTAGGGCCACAGCAGCTGGCCCAGCTCTGCCAGGTCCTCCCCAAGGACAGGCTGCAAGGTGGCCATGAAGTCTGGTTCAACCTCTGAGCAGGCATTTTCTTTTAATCCTTCTCTTCAAAATCAAACATACGTCTAAATGCATTATGAGGTTCATCAGGGGGCGTATGGTCACTAGGTAACTTGAAAATCTTGTCACTTCCTAGTATCCCCCTTCTTCCCTTTTTGCCTTCCCAACCAGAATGCAAACTTCCCTGAGAGCAGACTCTTGCTTCACTCTGTCACTGCTCTATCTATCTCCACTATTCTGTGCCCAGAATAGAGACAGGGACTGAATAAAAAATGAACAGAGAGCTAGCCCCATTTCTACTTGGTCACCTCACCCTGAGTAACTTCCTTCCGTACTGGTGTATAGCTGTGTAGGCTGACGCTCATGGACTCCACTTGGTCAGTAATTTGTACTTCCAGCATAGCAGTTATCACATTTGGTCCAGGTGACACTCCTTCCTCTGATTTCACCTGAGCAGTGAGAAGACTTCTAGGGCAAGAACTTCATCTAGTTTAACTGTATAACCCCGCAGTGCCCAGAAATGTACTTTGTACCTAGTAGGTGCTCTATAAATGTCCACTTGGTCTCTGCTTTCCACCTACACCACAGGTTTCTAACCTGAGATCCCCAGATTGCAGAAGTAGCCTGAATTCCTGAGACTGTCTGCAAAATGTTTCCACAAGTGTATTTGTTTTAGGTTGAGCAGTTTAACGCATTCTCAAAGAGATTAGTGACCCAAAACATACTAAGAATCACTGACTGAGATAGATTTTGATAAAGCTATTCTTGCTTTCCTTTATGAAGAAATGATTTGGCAGAGACTAGTTACGCGCTCACCACGCCTGTTTTTTTTTTTTTGTCTTCTTAGTTACACAGCTAGACTACATTTCCCAGCCTCACTTGCAATTCAATGAGACCATGTGACTGAGTTCTAGCCAATGGAATAGACAGAAGTGAGGTTCACTTCCTGACTCAGTCTTGAAACCTCCTGGATGATATTCCATGTGCTCTCTCTTCCCTCACTGTCTGCCACACCCAGGACGGTGCTAGAAAAATGTCCTGGAGTGACCAGAGCCATCAGATGAAAGAAGCCTGGCTCCTGCGTCCCCATTTGGAAAGCTGCCTGTTGAACACCTATATGGACTCTGACTTAAACAAGAAACAAAATCTTAATGTGTTAGCCACCACGATTTTAGAGTATAATGAGTGAAGAATATGGTATGTGAATTAGTTCTCAATAAGCTTCCTACCAAAATGTTTTTATTGTACACTTATTACACGCCATGGGTTTTGGTGATCATTGTACACATGAATAAGACTCAGTCCCTTCCTAGTATTTACATATATATCACAATTACTTAACACACTCCCCATTGTTGACGTTAGCTTGCTTCCAACTTTGCACTACTATAAATAATACTGAAATGAACACACTTGCCGTTATCTTTATCTACCTTTCTCATTTTTCAAAGAGCTTCCAAGAAGTAGGATTACTAGATCCAAAATACGAATTTATTAATGATAAGTGATCAGTCTGCTTTCCAGGAAGCTGTTCAAGTTATGCTTCCATGCACTACATATGAGGAAAACGCTGCCATTTCTGTTCACGAGTCCAGTAAAGATTAGCCCATGGCCCATTTCCTCAGGGTTTCCTGGGCTGCCTGATGTAGAACCCAAAGAAAGGCAGCCCAAGGCAGGTCACTTCTAGCACCATTCCCAAAATGCACTGAGGTTGGACCGAGCTTGAGTCGAGAAGTATGAGACCTTCCCTCTCCTTGCCACCTCCACCTTCTACCTTCGTGCCTTCAACTCACACCCCACTTTAAGTTTTGAAAAGGAAAAACAGGGTCCAAAAATGAACATGTGTTACTCTTAAAATAATGGATGATAAGGCCTAAGTTTTGTAAAGGCAAAAAGAAAGATGAATGGTTTTGCTAAGCTATCAAGAGAAGAAAAGGATCATTATCTACCAAAAAAAAAAAAAGTGTTCTGCAGCTGCTGTCCTCACTGAGAGGTGGCAGTGTGTCCCCAGTCCCCTGTCCTCGGCTCTCCCCTACCTGGAGTCAGCCCGGGTCTGACTGGAGTCCCTCCAGGCTTTGGGCCTTTGCCCAGTAATGGCTATAGCCTCTCAGTTACTAACGATTCCTCTAATGAGTCCCTGAGGCATAAGACTCAACATTAACTCAGAGCCTAGCAAAGCAGGGTCACTGCCCTCCACATCTGTGCCTGACATCAGCCAAGCTGATGTCATTCTCCAGGTCAGCCTTCTGGTTTGTAAAATGAGAACATCCTACCCAACAATGTTTAGGACGGGGGCATTCAGGTCAGCAATAATCACTGCAATGTCACAACTGCAACATATAACAGCCTCTCCCTGTGTCCGTAAAAGGTATGTACAGTTATTGCACCCATTCACCTGGGCCCTGTTTGGACTATGGTTCCAGCAGAGGAGATGCTTAGCCACCCTGATCTTTTCTTCTTCCATACGTGGGAGGTGAAAGTTCTCACACAAGTCCATAACAAGATCTCTTGCTTTGTCACAGGTTCAAGTTCACTCTGACCCTTGAAAGGTTCCCTCTCCTCCCTGCCTTGCATGGTCTGCTTAGTATAACTTTGCACTTGACGGAGCTCTGTAATTGCAAGAATCTTAAATGTTTACTCTGGCAGATCTAAATATGGCAGCAAATCCTTTGACATTTCTCCCACAGGGTTTTATGTCCCTCCCCTGGAATCTAGACAGGCTTGTGACAGCTTCAACCAACAGAGTTATTGTATAGCTGAAATGACACGATGGGACTTCTAAAACAAGGTCATTGCTTCTCAATTTTTAAAATTCATGACTGCCCCTGAAAAAAGCCTTTTAGACATTCTTTTCCTAATCACTTTCTCGCCTCTATATTTTATTCCACATATATATTTCTTATACTGTATGTATGTCTGTGTTTTTTACATTAAAAGAATGATATTTTTCACACCTCTCCATGAGCCAACTTTTGTCCCCAGAGAACAATGTCACCTCTGTTGAAAATATATGAGCTAGTCATAAATGGTAATGCAGCTACCCCTGGGTTTGCCTTTATCTGCCATACATGATGTCTGATTATGGAGGACAGAGGCTACCATGCTGGATAGACCATCTGGGAAGACAACATTTATGGGAAGATGCCTCGTGGGCCCAGCTATGCTAACCATCAGTCATTTGAGTCCTCCCAGTCTAGACTCCAGGCATGTGAGTGGAGAAGCCTTCAAGAGGAGCCCAGCTCCAGTAGCTGTCTGACTATAGTCCCATTAAAGGTCCCAAGCCATATTTGCTCAGACTAGCCGAAGAGATAATGTCAATAAATTGCAATGCTGTTTAAGCCACTACACTCTGAGATGTTTATTACCCAACGGTAGATAACCAGAACACTTACAATGCACTTAAAGCTATCCTAAGAATTTATTAATTCATTTTATCCTCACAACACCTTAGGAGGTAAATATATGCATTTCACAGATGAATTCAGTCCTAGAAACTCATCCATGAAGAATTGGAGGGTTGTCCATTCCTTGGGAATCATTGCTCTGGTTCCTTCCAGCTGTATAACCTTTTTTGGTTCTTCTCCCCATTATAATACCCATTTACACCTTCTTTTATTCAACAAGCACTTATTAATCATTATACATAGGGTACTATGCTAAGCGTTGGGGTTACCAAGATGAATTAAAGGTCATAGCTCCTATTCTCAAGCAGCTTGCAATCTAACAGAGGGACTAAATGGTATCAATTCAGTGTTATAAGAATTATGACAAGTATAAGCCCAGAATGCTATGGGTCACATACCTGAAGGGGGAGCGCCAAGGGGAGGATGAGGAAACCTTCTTGGAAAATGTGACCTTTGACATGAGTTTTAAAAGGGGAGAAGAGGACTTAGCCAAGAGAAAAGAGAGAAGGTAGATATTTCAGTAGAGCAATTCTGTGCAAAGTCAAGAGAGAGCAAAGTACATTCAGGAAATTGCCAGTGATTGGCAGGAATTTGGACATGTGTGAGGGAAGAAGATGGTGCAAGGTATGTTTTCTTGAGAGTTTCAAGATTTTAAAATTAATAGCCTTATATCACGTGAAGCCCCTCAGTCCTGAGCAAAACAGGCCAGTTGGCCACCCTAGGCAGGCTAGGGAGAGCACCGACTGGCAGCAGATGGAGTGGAGATTGGCAAGTGGAGGCTAAGAGGTAGCGAGCTGCATACGCCATGCTAAGGCAGTTTATCCCCAGAACAAATAGGAAGCAATGAGAAAACTTATGAGCAGGGCCAGAAATTTGATTCCTTAACCTAGAGTTGGAGTTGGGCCAGAGCTGAAACCTGAGAACTATTCGACATACTTAGTCTCTTCACATCCCTACCGGTGTTTAGGGGACTTCAAACACCCTGGGATGTTTGCAGACATGCGTTCTGTGGCCGTCACAGAGTCCAGAACCACGTGAAAGAAACTATGACTCTTCTCCACAACTCCCTCCATACTGTACATCACCACATCTCCAATCTTTAAAACATGAAGGGGAACTCAGCAAAGACTTTCCTCGATCCCATGGCCCCCTTCAGCCACCATCTGATTTCTCTGCCTTCCTTTATGAAAAAAAAAAAAAAACTGCTCTGATAATTGTTTATTCTTTCCATCTCGGAATCCTCCCATTCCTTTTTGAACTTATGAGAGTCAGTCTTTTATGGCCAAATATTTTTTCTATTGGGTAAAGGTTCTGTGAGTTCTTGAAAAGAACAGATATTCTGCAATTATTTGCAATAGTCTACATGGGTCGATAATGTCAAATTTATTCATTGTATTTTTCAAATATTTTATATCCTTTCTGATTTTTTTTGTCTGCTTGTTCTATCAATTACAGAAATATCTTAAAAATCTCTAGCCATTGTGGTATATTTATCTCTTTCTCTTTTTAATTATGTCTATTTTTGCTTTAGATATTTAGAGGCTATGTTAGTAGGTACATACAAATGTAGATTCATTATATATTCCTGTTGAAATCACCTTTTTATCACAATAAAAGTTTCTCTTCACGTCTAGTAAAATTTTTTTGTCTTAAAGTCTATTTTGTCTGATATTATTACTACTACACAATCTACCACTAATAAAACTTTTTTAGGTTAGGATTTTTATGTTATAACTTTTTCCATTCTTTTACATTTAGCTTTTCAATGTCTTTATTTTACAGTATATTTCTTATAGGCAGTATATAGCTATTGTCTTTTAAAATCTAATCTGGAAATATCTGCTTTGAATTGAAATATTTAGTCCCTGCTTAGTGTAATTTCTGATATATTGAATATAAAACTAATTGTTCTCTGTTTTATATTTATCTCTTCTGTTTATTTGACCATTTTCATTGCTTCTTGCCTTCTTTTGAATTACTCATGTATTTTTTATTATTTTACTTTTCTCTTTCCATCAAATTCTCATTTATATACTATTTTTGTACTGTTTTAGAGATTACCATAGAGAGTACAACATGCATGCTTGCTTTATTAAAATGTATATTAGGACATTACCATTTCTTGGACAATGCCCATCTTCTGCATTTTTGGCTACTTTTATCATGTAATTTAATTCTATTTATATTCTTATAAGCAGTATATATTGTCATGTATTTTATGTATTTTATTGTCATAAATTTTAAATCCTAGAAAGCATTACTATAATTATTTAAGTTGACAGATTTCAATTAGATTTACCATAAATATACCATTTCCAGTCCTTCATGGACCCCCATGCTTCCATCAGAAGCACTTTCCTTTTGACTTAGGTATTTTTTTAGTGCAGTTCAGTGTTTGTCTTCTAAAACTTTTTTTACTTTATGTTAATTTTTTGAAGAATTTTTTTTCCCCTGCTGGATATAGGATTGTAGGTTGGCATTTCTTTCAATAACAGAAAGATGTCACTCATTGTCATATAGTTTCTATCATTTTTGTTGAGGAATTGGCTACAGTTTTATTGTTGCTTCTTTGAAAATAATGTATTTTTATCTCTTGATGCTCTTAAGATGCCCTTTATATTTGGCTGTCAAAATGTTTTATTATGATGTGGCTAGAGTGGTTTTATTTGTATTTATCCTGAGGTTTATACTTTCTTAAATCTGGGGCTTAATGATTTTGATGAGTACAAAAAATTTTCTGTGAGTATTTTTTTTTTCAAAAATTGCTTCTATTTCATTCATTCTCTCCTCTATTTCTAGGATTGTATTTATACATATGTTTGAACTTTTTAGCACGTCTCACATTTTTTAAATTCTTTTTGGCATTTTCCCATCTTTTTTTCAATCTGTGCTTCAATCTAGATATTTCCTACTCACCCTTCTTTCAGTTTACTAATCCTCTTTTCTAATGTGTCTAAACTACCATTAATCTATCTATTGAATTTTTAACTTCAGTTATTTTAAAGTACAACATTTTCACCTAGTTGTTAAAATAGATTTCTACTTCTCTGGTGAAACTCTTTATATATTCTTCCATTTTCTTGAACAGATGCACCATAGTTATTTTAAAGTCTATCTAAAAACTCCAATGTTCAGATTACCAATTAATCTGTTTTTCTTGTGATTTCCAGTCATTTGATTCCATTTTCTATCGTGTATGGTAACTTAGTCAATGCAAGACATTGTGAATATAAAACCTGTAGAGGCTCTATTTAACTACTGAAACGTCTGCTTAGTTCTTTAGTCTCCTAGATTCTGCTTTACACTTGTTGGCTTTTGAACCTTGCTCCCACAGATACTCAATCTAAGAATCTACCAACTGCATCAGTGTGAAATCGTACTTAGACTACTGAGATCATTTTTCTGTGATGTCCTCCTTTCTAGGACACTGGCCCTTCAAGTCTCAATTGTTTGGGCATCCACAAACTCTAACTGCTATCTCCCCAAACTATCAAGACTGCTTGAACTCCACATCCTCTCTTTCTGCTCAACCTCTGTTGGGAACAAACGTCAGACAGGCATGGCCTGAAGATGAATGGAAGCACTGGCAAAGCCTGCTTCTGCTTTTACTGTTTATTTTATATTGCATGATTAGCCTGGGAAAGCAAGATGTACCCTGGCAGCCCTTGCTTGAGAAGCGGCCTTGAGATATTTCTGGCTGCCAGAGATCTATCAGCGCACCTGTGAAAACATAGCTCTTCTTGCTAAAACTATATAAGAATGTTATTTTACAATATAATTGCTGGTGCTTTGTGCCAGTCCTCCCAATCCTGTGTCTGTGACTCTTTCATCCCATGCCACCTCTACCCTGAACGGCTTTTGTTGCACGGGTCGCGACAAACCTCTACTCTCCTTTGCTGTGTGCCAGCAAATGCTTGAGAGGAGAAAGCAGGCACAAATGTGAGGCTCACCTGAATGAGATTTTCTTCTGCCCAGGATTTGACCTCTCAGCATCTTGTTCCTCTCTAATGTCTTTGGAGAAGCTTTTCTCTCTCTTTCTTTTTGGTGTATTTTATTTGTCATTGTTTTCAGAGGGAGGGGAGGGTTAGTCTACCCAAGCTACTTCAAAGAATCAGATGTTCTACATCACTCTTTGAAACCTCAGTACAAGCCAATGAGAGAGATGTCATTATCCCCATTTTACAGATAAGGAACTGGGGCATTTGGGATTTAAATTATTTCACAAGAAAAACCATAGAAAGAGCACTGCTCAGTCTCACTTTAAGTGCCATGTTCTTTCCAATCTACTGCTGATACTTCACCACCAACTCTCTCTGTGTAACATCTCAAACGAAAGGACTCAGATGCAAAATGAGGATGGAGCACGGTTTACCTGTGCACTTAGCCCCCCTCCCACACAGAAAGGACTCTTTCTACCTCTTCTCTGACCCTCACCTACCACAGAGAGCCAATTTATATTCCTAAAGTGGGAAACCACTGAATAAGTCATAAGACAGGAGGACTCCGAGATCAACTCAGCCTTGGATGAGTTGTGTGCATGGCCCTACTAAAATAGAGAAAAACATTTCTCGTAGTGCAATAATTGTGGTTCAAAGAGAGGATTCGTTACATAAGATGCCATTTAAACACACACTTTTCCCTAACTGGTACTGTACTTTTAACGGAAGGTGATGCTTCATAGAGTAGAGATGCTTTAATCTCTCCTCATCCTGACTCCCTAAATTTAAAAAAAAAAACACACACACACAACGTTGCCACTAACAGTTGAAGGAAGATAAGTGGATGCATCCATACACACTTCATTTTAAGTGTCTGTCCTTAAAAAGGCACGTGTTATTGACTGTAATAGAGTGAGCCATAACAAAGGAATTTATATTCATGTAGATACCATCTACACTGCCACAGGTGTCTGAATGTAATGTACAATTGCCTAATGAACCCTTAAAATAAAACGCTGCCAGTGAGAACTGAGTTTGCCTCCCCTATAAAGAAAATGAAACTCCATCAGGCAGGCAAATAGGAACTTTGGTATCCGAGATATTTTTAATATGATGGCTTTCTTACTCCAATTTCTACTGGGGATAACATATAGGAAACTAATGTTCCTTCTTTGTGATTACATTATTATACGGAGTAATTTTTTTGGCAGAGAGGTCATTTCCTCTGATGAGTTCTTGAACAGTACAATGGAAGCGTGGCTCTATGATGGCACAGGACAGATTGACTTATTAAAACTGTGTTGCGTTATGGATTTTTATTAGTGCATTTCACATTTGCTTTCTTAGAAGATCAAAAGCATAAATAGATTCTGAAAAGTCCATCAGGAAATATTAAGGATGAAAACTAGACGAAATGGTCATGATTACAAATTGGAAAATCGTCTGGAAACTAAGATTCTAGAGGTTGACTCTAAGAAATCTCACAAAGACAACGTGGAGAGCAGAACAGACGGGATGTAAGTTTTAATGTGGGAACCAGCCTCATAGCATCGATGACAAAGTTCTAGAAAAATCACCCAGACATCTGGATTCAGGGCAGGCTGCAATGGACTGAACAAAATTAACTGCCCTGGACATCTAAAACCCAGAGGAAAAGTGGCCCAAATCTCGGAGAGACTTCCTAAGGGCTCTGAGAACAAAAATGCTATGACATGATTGGTACTCCCAAGAAGCTCATGGTCTGGTAGAGAGACAGATAAATCAATGCTAATTGCACAACAGTGTGGCAAGTCCTTTAAAAAAGGAAAGTATGTTCACCAGTATTTAATGAGTACACACTAAGTGCCAAGATCTATACGCAGCTAAGGGCCTGGGGTAGCTATAATTTTAGTAGGGGAGACATGAGAAACAAACGTATATACAAAGTCTCCATTTGTGGTTCAAGCTGCAAGAAAGCACAGTGAAATGCCCACAGGTGGCACTTCCCTGTGGCACTTCACTGCGGCACACGGGTCTGAGCCCAGAGGAAAGACCGGACCCTCTGGAGCATCGTCAATAAACCCAATGATATCTCAGGCTCCCTTCAGACCCAAAGATGCTCTCAGAAAAAAAAAAAGAGGCCTTTTTTTTCATGTGCTTGGTCTGGGCTATAATGGAGTAACCTTGAGTGCTGAACAGTGATTTAGGTGGGCCACACCATCAAACATCCCAGGCCCCACCTGCCTTCTGAGTAATGGTAGGAAGGAGCCAGATTTGATCAAAACACACTTAGAGGCAAAGCAGGACAGCTGACTCAGCCACCAGCCTGCAAGTGCTGTGGTTCACCTTCCTCATGTAGCTCCCCACCAAAAAATCTATGAAGACAGAGCCCCTGTCTGCTTTTTCCTATCACTGTGTCCCCAAAACCCAACACAGCGCCTAGAACATGGGATGCGATCAGTATATGTGTGCTAAATAAATGACGAGACAGCATAATTAAGGTAAGAAAAGCACTATAAAAATGTGGTGGCAGGTAACTCTGCCAAGGATCAGGGGGGTGTAAAAAAAAAAAAGGTAGTATAGCAGGCTTGAGACTGCTTTACTTAGAAGGGCCTCTTTGCAAGCTTGGCCCTTGGCTGGTGTATTAATTTCCTCGGTCTGCCATAACAAATGACCTCAAACTGGGTGGTTTATCACAATAGAAATCTATTCTCTCCAGTCCTGGAGGCTGGAAGCCCCAGCTCTGGCAGGACCTTGCTCCATCTAAGGAACTCTCCAAGAGAATCTGTTCCTTGCCTCTTAGGCTGCTGGTGGCTGCAGGAGTTCCCTCCCTTGTTGCCACATCACTCCAATCTGTATCCCCGTCTTCACAAGACCTTCTCCTCTTCGGTCTCTTAAAAGGACACCTGTCCTTGGACCTAGGAACCACCCAAAATTATCCAGAATGGTGTTTTTATCTCAAGATCCTTGATTTCATTTCATCTGCAAAGACCCTTTTTCCAAATAAGGTCACATTCACAGGTTCCGGGAATTCGATGGGACAGGTCTTTAAGGGGGTACACTATTCAACCCACTAGGGCGAGCGCCTGAGAACCAGGATCGTAAACAGTTTCCTGTGCTGACATAGAACTTCCCCCGGACAGTGAGGGCAGCTCGCTGTGCCTCGGCCATCTGTACACACAATACAGCTTATTCTGAACCCTGCTTTCCTTCTGGGAGTCTGGAATTCGGGGACATGCTAGGCAGAGAACAACCACGTGACCATCTCCCAATAAAACCCTGGACACCGCGTCTCTAGTGAGCTTCCCTGCCAGATGGCATTTCCCACGGGTTGTCACAGTTCGAGCTAGAGGAATTAAGCACATCCTGTGTGCCCCCGCCAGGAGGAACTCTCGGAGGCTAGTGTCTGGTTACCGCCGGATTCCCTTCCAGGAACCTTTGCCCTGTGCTGACCTTGCTTTCGATCCTTTTGCCGTCATGACCCATGGCTGTGACTGGGACTATAGGCTGAGTCCTGTGAGTGAATCGTCAAACCTGTGGGTGGTCTTCGGGACACCTGGCACAGAAAGCTACTTAGGACCCCAGGGAAGGCTTTTCTGAGGTGGTAGCATCTGAGCTGGGATCCAGGAGGAAGACCACACGGCTCATTAGTGATGAAGCCATTGCCGAAGCTTAGTTTCCTCGTCGGCAACATTGGGGGTGTGTCAGCCAATGTGGGCAGGAAACCTATGGCTCTCACCCTGGGTTATTATTGGAAGGAAAAGTAGACAAGGGGATATACACAAAGGCATGGTCAGGATTGGCCTTAGAGACACGGGACAACGGTGGGAGTCCTTCACCAAAGACCTGAGTTTTACCAGTAATAACCAGAAGCCAGGGAAGGAAAGTGACGTCCCCCAGAGACACACAGTGAGCCAATGAAAGAGCCGAGAGCAATATATATCCACATATTCTAATTCCAGTCCAGTTCCCTTCAATAAAATAAGGCTGCTGCTTGTGACATCATCTGAGAAGCTCACGAGGCAGTCTGATTGTAGTAGTGACCCCATTTATTGACTCCCCTGAAGCCACACCCTCTGAGCTCCCCCAGACGTACGGAGTCTGATTCCGATTCTGCACTCAGCCCTTTTGACTTTTGGAGCTTAAGTGATGTCAGCAAAGATGAAGGAAGCAGAGCCTTTAAGATCCCATGCATGTTTCTGGGACAAGCGATGGCTGTCCCAGACCAGACACCAGCTACCAACTCTGGGACACGTGAGGAGCCCAGCAGAGAGCAGAACCTCCCCTCTGAGCCCAGCCTCAACTGCCCGCCCGAAGTGGCTGAGCACAGTGCTTATCGTCTTGAAGCACAGACTGTGGGGGTGATTTGTGGTAATAGATAACTGCTACACGAAATCCATCACCCTTCACTTTTACTCACATTGATAATAAGGTTGGAGTCAGCCGCTGCCATTTTCAGTTCTCGTTACAATCATCGGAATCAGAACATCTGTAGGCCTGAAGTGTTTTTGTTTCTGTTTTTGTTTTTTTTTTTTTTTCGGTTTTTTCATTATTGAGTGCTTGGATCGGCTTTGACAGAAACTCCAAGTCCATGAGAGAGCTGGGATGGCTTATTTTAGATGAAGAGTCGAGGAAGCAGATGAGAAAGCCAGGACAGGCAAAGCCCCGTGCTTTTGTCTCTCAAAGAAAAATGGGCAATAGTTCTAGAACAAAGATGCTTAGGTCAAGAAAAATGGAGCTCCTTTGAGAGCGAATCATAGCAAGAGGTCACATCCCCCAGCCGCCCGCCTCTGAGCAGAATCACATCTAATTTCTTGCAGGCCCAGAATGCACCTGTTTCATTTCCGATGAATAAACATGTGGGAGTCAGACCCTCTGGGTTCACCCTCTGGCTCGCCTGTGTCCAGGCCGTGTGAGGCCAAGCTGTGACTTCACCTCTGACCCAAAGTCTCCTGACCTGTGAACTGAGAATTACATCAGCCTGTCCTTCTGATCAAGATTAGGTGACGCATGGATGGGCTTAGCTCATGGCCTCGCACGCAGGACACCCTCAATAAATGTCAGCAATTTGCGGCCTTTGTCAGCACTCTGCTGATATTGAATGTCTTCATCACTCACTCACAGATATCACCTTCTCCCAGGAACAAATGATATCTGGAATATTCCTTCTGCTTAAAAAACAAGAATTATTTGACTTTGAAGCCTCCTTTTCTTATTGATTGAATGTCCCTGGAGTCCGGGACACGAGTGACAAATGAATAGGAATGTTAATCTACTCAGCAGACTAGACATCAAATAAACCAAGGTTTACACCCATTTTGGGAGTTTACTAGCTGTGTGCCTTCAGGCTAGCTACTGAACCATTCTGAGCCCTGGTTTCTTCTATTAAATGGGAGTTGCCTAACTCCTAGATCATTTGAAGAACCAATAATCATTAGCTATTATTTGTCCTTAGACAATGCAGTCCAGAATTCTCAAATCACAGACAGAGCCTACCTGACATTTTTTTCTGGTGATGGTGTAGGTTAAGGCACACGACCTCGTCGTGTTCTGTCCTTCAGTGAAGACTGATGTCATGTGAGACCTCACCAGAGAACTGGCCAGGTAGCAGGTGAGCCAAGGGTTGAACAATGCAAAGGATTAAGTTGCCAAATTGTGCTGGGGAGAGGGGACAGGGGACAGGCGGGGCGAGGAAAGAAAGACAGGAGCAGACCTGGCACAGTCACTGGCCGGCAGGCCGGCCAGAGTGGCTGCAGCAAAGGGAAGAGTGGTGGGCAGTGCCCCCAGAGTGGCCAGCTCGAGACCCGGCTGTAGCCTGCTCAGGGAGCAGGGAGCAGAGGACAGGGGTGGCCTTTAGACTCTCCCTGGTTGCTGCGTGGAGAGATTCGTGGGCGTGAGTGTGAGTGAGTGGAACCTAAGAGACATCCAGTTAAGAGGTGTCTAGCGATGAGGTTTCTGTACTAGTCTGTTGGGAGCCATTCTTGCCGAATGCCCTACAGCTGGAGGCTCTACAGACCCGGTTAAAGTTGCCTGCAAACTAGAAGTTTGCAGAGCAGGTGGGCTCGGCAAATGCAGATGGAGGAAGTTTGGCTTAATGGAAAATAGGTGAGAGAAGTTATGTAAATGTCAAGCAATTGTTTACAGGTGTGTGGGTTTTGTTTTTCATGCATTGTCAAGGGTATAAATATGCAGTGTTAAATACTGTGAGCCCTTCCGACTCTCTCTCTATCTATCTCTATCTCTTTCTCTCTTTTCTCAATCCTCTAGGGAACTGTTCAATCTTAGCCGGAGGGCTCCAGCACTAGTCCAAGCAGAAGATGGGGGTGGCTCAGAACAGGGGATGGTGGTAGAGGAAGGAAAGAGTCGCAGGACATTGGGTAGATTTTGGAATCCTGGGGGGCCAGCGGCATTCCCTGTCGGACTGCGTGTGAGGTGTGAAGGAAGGGACGGGGTCCAGGATGCCTCCTAGGATTTTGGCTTGAGTGGAGTTACCTGTTCCCACCTTAGGGTCTCTGAACTTATTCTTCCCTCTTATTAGAAAACTTATCTTGCCAATCCCCACGTGGCTCCCTTGCTGTCCCCTCTGGCTCTCTGCTCCGGTGTCAGCTATAAAATAACCACCACCCTTCCCAGCACTGCCTAACTCCCTGAACTGCTTTGTTCATCTCTGTGTTATGGATCCCCGCCTGACACACGAAGATCTACATGTTTGCCCACTGTCTGTCTCCTCCTGTGTGAGTTTGCTAGGCCTGCTGTGACAAAGGGGGACAACACGAGGGGCTCAGAGCCACAGAAATGCATCACTTCACAGTCCTGGGGGCCGGAAGTTTGAAGTCAAGGTGTCAGCAGGGTTGCTTCCTTCTGAGGGCCGTGAGACAGGATGTGCTTCACGCCCCTCGCCCAGCTTCCTGTGACTTTGCTGGCAAACTGGTGTTTCTTGGCTTGTAGAAGCATCAGCCCGACCCTCCCTTCGCCCTCATGAGGTGCTGTCCCTCAGTGTGTCTGTGCCCGAATCTCTCACTCTAAGGACCCTAATCCTGTGGGATCAGGAGCCCACACTTCCCCAGTTTGACCTCATATTGACTCAGCTCATTACCTCTGCAACCCTATTTCCAGATAACTTCACATTCTGAGGTGCTGCGCATTAGAACGTCCCCAGAAATTGTGCCAGGACACGATTCAAAACACACACAAATTCCCTCCCAAGTGAAATATAAACTCCACAAGGGCAGACACTTGTATTTTGTTTCCTGCCCCAGCCCATAACGTATGCTGCGAACATATTGGTTAAACGTACGAATGAACGGAGAAAATGGGGGGAAGAGGATGCACGGGAGTATGAATCAAGGAACCCATTTCGACTTGCTGTTTGAGATGCTCATCCGAAACCCAAGTGGAGATGTCAGCCAGAGCCTCGAACACGAGATCTTAGCAGCAAGTACATGGCATTTAAAGCCACGAGGCCGGATGAGGTCAGCTGGAGAGAGAGTACGCACAGAGCAGAGGCCGGAGACAGACCCTCAAAGTTCAAGTAGAAGATGGGGAGCCAGCGAAGGAGATTGAGGAGAAGCGGCGAGCGCCATCAGAGAAAACCAGTGTCTCATAAGCCAGGAAAAGAAAGCGTGTCAGGGAGGACGTGGTCCCCCGTGGTCAACGCTGCTAGGACGTCACGTGGAAGAACCGACCATGGAATTGAGCAAAATGAAGGCCATCGATGGATGGCCTTGGTGGTGGGGACGAGACCCGGCTGGAAGGGGCTGCGGACAGAGCGGATGGTGACGGAGAAGAGGCAGGAAGTACGGATGAGTCTCGTGAGGGGAGTGGCTGTGAAGGGGAAAGAGAGGGCAGCACTGGACGGGGTCAAAGACAGATGAGGGGCAGCTAGGATTAAAAGGGGTGCCTTCTCGTAGTTCTAGGGCATGTCCCCTCTCAGGGATCCAAAGCACAAGCTCCCAAGACCTGGTTCTTTCCAGGCCTTCTCACGAGCCCGGTGGGTCTGGACCCCCGATGCAGGAAAGTCAGAGGCCACCCTGGTTTAAGTCACCCTTTCAGATAAATGATCTCGGTTCCCTCAGAAATTAGGGCCTTGCGGGTCTCCTAAGAAGCGAATCTGAAGCCCCAAAAAGGTGACACCTTTTTGGCTGCCAGTGCTGAATGCCTTCAGGGCAGCCAGCTTCCCACTGCCCGGAACCACCACGATAACAGTTTGAAACAGTTAACTCACATGAGTCATTTTCTCCACCAGAAATCACAGTGGGAAATGAGTGCCCTGGGATCACAGAGCTGGAGGGCAGGAGGGGATCCCAAGACCTGTGAGCATGAGGAATGGGGACCAGCAGCCCTGGAGCAGCGCTGCTCAGAGGCCAAGGGAGACGGGCCTCCTGCCCGAGCTCCATGGTTCCCATGGTTTCTGTCCCCGCTGCCTTGGCAACCAGGGATGCAGAGATGCTGCGCAGCAGAGCACAGGAGGCCGCCCTGCTCCTCGCCAGGCCCGACCCCTCCCGAAACCACCCGGAGGCATGTGCTTCGACGCCAAGGTCACTGGCCCATCCGTGTTTGAGGCCATGCGGGAGAAAAGCAGCGCCAGCCTTGGCGGGTGCAGGGCACCGACCGCATCTGTTCTCGGCAGCTGAGGGCAGAGCCGTCCCTGCTGGCTGCTGCCCCTTCCGGGGGTCTGGGGAAAACAGGAACTGGAGATCCACTCTGGGGTCTCAGGGCCCCAGCCCCTGGGCAGCCACCTCTGTGCTCCCCGCCAGAATCCCCACCCGCAGAGCGGCTGTGATGCCACTGAACAGCCGGCTGTGAGGTAAAGCACCACCACCCGCCCCTTTTCTCCAGATGGGGAGAGTGGGGCTTGGGGAGGAGAACGCAGCCGTCACCGGTCATAAGAGACGGACGCAGGTCTGGACTCAGGCAGCTGACGCCCGACGTCGCAGCGTCCTCCTCAACGCCCAGGCCTCCAGGGCTGGACCACGGGCATCCCCAGCAGGGTGGACAAGGACAGGCACCTCCTTTATCCACGCCTGTCTCCATCTATCTGCACACACGTCCGAAACCTCCTCCACCAGCTACAGACTCACCGCGGGGGGAAGAGCACCGAAGGGTGCCTGCCGCTCTCTGGGAGATTTTTGCAACTTCCTGAGAGTTTATGATGCTTTCCAAATAAAACGCAAAGAAGAACAAACACATCGGGAACTTTGCGCCTCTTATTCCCCTTCACCTTTCACCCAGTTCCCACCCCCTCCCTCTGTCGATCATCACTTTGTTCTCTGTGTCTGTGAGTCTGCTTCTGTCCTGTTTTGTTTGTTCGATTTTTTTTTTTTTTAGATTCCACATACAAGCAAGATCATACTATATTTGTTTTTCTTTGGCTTATTTCACTTAGCCTAATGCCCTCTAAGTCCACCCCTGTTGTGGCCAATGGCAAGATCTCATTCCTTTTCATGACTAAGTAATATCCCATTGCATACAGGTCCCTCTTCTTCTCTGCAGATTTGTCTGTCAACGGACACCTCGGCTGCCTGGCCATGTAGGCTGTGGGGACGTGAGGCACAGCACGGGGAGCGCAGCCGATGACGCTGTGACAACTTTGCAGAGTGACAGATGGTTGCCAGAGTGATCATGGCGACCACATCGTAAGGTAGATAAACGTCACCTCTCCGTGTCGTAGACAAGGAACTAATATAACCTTGTATGCCAAGTAGACTTCAATCAAAAATAACACTTTTTTTTTAATGAAAAACATTAAAAACCTAGTCGTGGTCACATCTCCTCTAAGGGGCCAAGGAAAAGAAGAAGAGGAGGGAAAAAAGTGTGAGCACTCTGAAGAGAACGCGTAACCTCACCCCGGAAGGAACCCAGCCCCCACCTCACCCCTCCCAGCTCCCCGTCATCCTTCCTGGCCGGTCCTCTGGATTTCAAATGCATAAAAGAAACTGCAAAACTGTTGTTCTCCGGAGCATTTGAGATCTTGCTCCTTGGTATTTGTCATCGATTTGGCACAAATAAACGCTTATAAAATTTCAAAAAAAATAAACATAAAAAATAGGAGTGAGCCTTGGGCCCTGCCTTCAAAAGCTTAATGTCTGGCCCTGGGCAGGAGCAGGAGCTGGGGCGTGAGGCTGGGGGAAAGGGGCAGCTAAACAGACTCGGTAGAACATGGTGATTTAAAACCTAAGATCTAGACCAGCATGCTCCCGCAGGACTGTAAAGTGAGGCAAATGTGTGATGTTTAGTTTTCTAGGCAGTGCATTAAAAAGGTAAAACGGAAAAAAATGTAGTTAACAGACTTTATTCGACCTACTAGCTCCACAAAATGACCGTGTCAGCAAGTAAATCAGTATAAATAATCGTGAATGCAACTTTCTACACCCCTTTGTCATTCTAACTCTTCAAACCCAGTGTGTGTTTGCTCTCATAGCCCATCTAGGTCCAGCTGAGCCACCCATCCAGTCCCTGACAGCTGCCCATGGTGAGGGGCTGCCAGAGGGGAGGAGGACAGAGCAGGTCTTCCCTGGGACTGCTCAATGGGACTGGAGCCCAGGATGGGGTCTCGTCTCTGCTCTGAGCCTCTCCTCCCACCTCCTGGAGTGGTCCTCGTCCTCCCGAGGAGCACGAGATAGCTTTCACATGTCATTACCACCCGGCCGAACACCCAGCAGGTGCTGTGAGTTGGCTTCACCACCATTGTGAAGGGCAGACTGAAGCCTGGGCTAGGAGCAAGCCCCAGCAAGGAGCCGTGGGGCCCAAAGGGCCAAGCGGGGTCCCTCGCCCCCTCACCGTGCCTGGAAAGGGACCCTTCTCTGTCTCCTGTCCTCATTCCCACCACTGTTCCCCTCCCGGTCCCTCTGCAGCTGCCCAGGGTGCTGAGGGAGCAGGTGGGGAGGCCAGGAAGAGGAGGAAGGAAGGAAGGAAAGGCAGGAGAAAGAGAGTGAAGGTGTGGGGAAGGCAGAGGGGAAGGAGGAAGGGGAGAGGCAGGAAGAGGAAAGGGAGCCACAGGAGGGGGCTGGGGACAGGAGAGGCTTGGGGGAGCCTGACTTTGCCTCAGTATCCGAGAGCAGCGGCCCCCAAAGCATCTGACTGAACACGAAGCATCGAAGCATCGGTGGGCAGACAGCGCTGCTCCCGGCCACCCCGTCTGCGGTACTCTGCCTCCCTCTCCTGGGCTCCCTGTCAAACAACCATGGATGTCGGGAAGGACCGCAGCCCCGAGCCCTCCTGCAGGGGACGGGCAGCGTGGCAGGACGCAGCTGGAACCACGAACGCTGCAGCCCCTGGGACCCTTCCGATTCAGAGGGAAACGCGTTACGTGTGGCTGACGACGTGAGAACAGCGAGGTTCAGCCGGGTGGCCCCACTGTGACAAGGGGCCTTTGCCCTGGGGAGCCAGGTGATTCAGGCACAGCTCCTGGCCATCTTGGCTTCACTGCAGGGTGAATGGACCCGACCACCCAGGGACCTGCTGTGCTGATGGTGCCAGGAGCTGGACGCAGCGGGCGATTTTGGGGCACTGGGTCTCAGTGGGACGTGGCAGCACACACACACACACACACACACGCACGCACGCACGCACGCACGCACGCACACACGCCTGGGCTGCGAAGTGGGCAGTGCCACAGGGCGGGCCCAGCATACATGAAGGCGATCCCTTCCGGAGCAATAATGGCTGGTGACTCCCCCTGTAACAGAAGCCACTACCCACTTCCGGCTGCTGAGCATTGGTCCCATTCTGAGTGCCGAGTGGATGCTTGCATCACCGTGCTACCTGTCTCAAAGCAGCCATGCCTAGGAGGCGGGCGCTGTTACTGTCCCCCGGCCCAAACTGCCATCCCTTCTCCCTTGTGTCACCCCCTGAGACTCCCCGCAGGCTTCCCCACTTTGACCCTTGCCCCCCACAATCTAGTCTCAATAAACAACTCAGAGCCACCCTCTGAAATTACAAGTCAGGTCCCGTCCCTCCCACCTCTGCTCAAAATCCTCCAGGGCCCCTACCCATGTCACTCAGTGCAAAAGGCCCCTGATGGCCCCTCTGTCCTCATCTCCCGCTGCCCACCCCCTCCACTGCCCCTCAGCCTCGCGGTCTCCTTCCCCAGCATGAACCTACCCCTAGGGCCTTTGCTCTAGTCTTACCTATGGCTGGGACACTTCCTTCTAGGGTCCCTGCCTACTGCCTCCCTCGCCTACAAGTCTTTGTCCAAGTGTCACCTTCTCAGAGCGACCTTTGTTCACCACCCTATTTCACACTGCACACTGCACCCTTGTCACGGAGGTGACTGACTGCAAAAATGGCCACAGTGGTCTGTCCCTCCCTCCCCCACATCCATGCCTTTTTCTGTGTCACCTCGGGTGGCCTCCCCCCTCCCCACCCCGTATTTCCCCCTCCCCCACACCCCCTCCCCACTTTCAGCTCCATTAAGAGGCAGCCAAAGGCTGCAGCAGAAATGACATCTGCCTCCAGGCGAGGCCTGTGCACACCTGCTCTCCCCAAACCCTGTCTGGCCCAAAGGAGAATGAGAGCCTACATGGCACAGAACAGGGGTGTCCTGGCTGAGGCCACCTGAGACCCAGCGATCAACCACAGGCAGACGACTGAGCACAGCCCGGAGCAGAGACGTGCCCAGCTGAGCCCCCCTAACCTGCAGACTCACAGAGCTGTCCAACCACGGACCACAGAGAGCTTGCTTTCAAGCCACCAGGTTGGGGGATTGTTTGTTACGCTGCAGTAGCTGACTGATACACTTACCCCAACACTGCCAACCACCATGCCCTGCTTTACGCTCTCTTTTCCACAGCACTTATCGCCTTCCAATATGCCATAAAATATATTTATTTGCTGTGTTTACGGTTTATTATCTACTTCTCCCTCAACGAGAGTATATAGAATTATATCCCCTTGGGGGCAGACGTGTGTTTTATTCACTGGTACACCCCCAAAATGCCCAGGACACTGTATGGCACATAGTAGGTGCTCAGTAAATAACTGGAGCATCAATAAACAGATGGATAGCTAATGATAACAACTCCCACCACCTTTCTGTGAGTGCCTACCAAATGACAGGCATTGTGCCAAGCTCTGTGATTGATGAGCTTATTCAATCCTCACAAAAGCATTACTTTTCTGCACTTCACTGATGAGAAAGTTAAGACTCAGAGAGGGTGGGCAACCAGCTCAAAGTTGCACAGCAGGCATGTGGCAGAGCTCGGAGGAGAACCCAGGTATCTGACTGCAAAGCCCATCCAGTGTGCTGCCCTGCATCCCATCGCTGCCACCACCATCCCCAACACACACGCCCAGCCCAGAACAGAACTATTTGACCATGTAAAGGGGCATCAAAGAAGCAGAGCAAGAAGACAAGAAATCTCCAGGGAGGTGATGGCCACTGAACAAGGCTTTGAAGCCTGAACAGAATTTTAAGAGATAAGAAGGGAGAGAAGAAGTAGTTGTTCATTATTTAGAAAATTCGACAATGGCCTAGATGATAGATTCATTCCTCAAGGAGCCAGAGAAATAACAAGAAAAGCGACGTCTGCTGACACAAAATGCCCAGTGTGCAAAAGATGGTGCTCGCCTCCGTTTGAAGGGAGTATGGCCCATCTGCAGACACCGTGCCTGTGAGGAAATCACGACGGGGACAGTTAAGACAGGGCAGCAAAGAAGCTAGGGATTCCAACATGAGAAGCAGTTCTCAAGTCTCTCCGCGGTAGGCCCAACATACTGCACTCCCGAAGGTTCCAGAGAGTAAAAAAAAAAAAAGGACGACCACCACATGCATCCTTAACCTCCCTCCCTCGCTTCCAATCCATCTCTGAATCCCGTTGTTCCTCTCTTGAAAATAGCCCTCCCTCTATTTTAGATGCTCAACAGTTCTCCCCCAGATCCCCGACAGCCCAGCCCCCCACCAAGCCTCTCTCCAACACCAGGGTGTCCCCAAACCCTCCAGTTCATCGTGCCTCTGGACGAGCCCGTCTGGCCACCTAGAACGCTCTCTGCCACTTCTCTGCACCTCAATTCTCTCATCTAGAAACGGGTAGGATGACACCCATCACCCAAGGGAGTTGTAAAATGAAATGGAAATCATTCAGGCTTCGCATCGTGCCCAGCCCCCGAGGGCCCCCAAACGGTGTCGCGGCTTGTGAGCTGGGAGGTTGTCTCACGGCTCCCGCTCTGTGTGAGTGAAGTCACTCGTCACTCTGAGGAGGTGTTGCCTTCACCCGCAAGGCCAGGGTCAGTCCCACCAACAGTATGGACAACGAGCCTGTAAAACCCCACGCGACAGTCCCCACGCGATGGTCCCCGCGCCTCCCTCCCCCAGCTCTCTGGCCTCACCCCTCCCCCCCGCTTCGCCCCCACCTGGCCCCCTCCCCCACTCCCCTGCAGTCACTCTGGCCTCCCTGCTGCTCCCCAAGTTCCCTCCTCCAGGCCTTTGCATATGCCGTTCCCACTGTCAAGAA
>PVKZ01004705.1:0-72595 GCA_004027375.1 Macroglossus sobrinus | reverse complement strand
TTTTAAGGTATTCACTCCACCCACAATGATCCCTGTAACCATGTCTCTACCTCTCTGAATTCTTTTGCCCAGGTCTTTGTAATGGGACTGAGAGACTCTGGTTCAGCTTGAGCTGGGTGCTTGAATAGAAGATGAAACCTAGAAAATGTAGGGTAAACATATTCTATCCACCAGGCAGACTAAGAATGAAGAGAAAGCAGAGTGAGCAGACTGAAGGAGATATATTCAGAGAAGCTGTCTGAATTCCTGAAACGTTCTCAGCCCCTGTTTGCTGCTCTTCTTCAAGGCTCTGCTGTATTCTTATCTTTGGATTCTAAGAGATTCCCGCATAATGTATGTCTGTCTACTTGTGTGAATGTCTGTCTCTCTCCCTTTCCACTGATGTATCCCAGAGTCTAGAAGAGTGCATGGAATATAATGAGCTCTTAATAAACTTAGTTGTTGAATAAATAACTGAAATTCATCTATTTCTTAAGTGCACAACAGTTTCTGTTACTTGCAACCAATGCATCCTGATTCAATTAGTGGAACCACATTTTTCTCTTACTATCTAGGAATATATTCTAGAAAGCAATGTAATAATACATTAGGAGTTGGAGAATCACAATGCTTTCACTCAAAAAAGAAAAGAGAAAAAAAAAGAAGTTAAAGAGGAAGTAAAAAATTCCTACAAAGTTTGTAGATTCTATAACTTTTGACCCAAAGCTGATCCATCAGTTGTCCCCAAATCCCTTTTCCCTGCTGTTTGCCATTCCTGCAGATAACAGTGGCCATGTGAAATAGTTTTGAACTAATGTATTGGCTGTTTGCCAATAAATTATACAGTTACAGCTGGTGCTAGCTCTTTCCCCTTTCTTTGTTCTTACTCTCAATGTGAACATAATGCTTGGAACGGAAGCAGCCATTTTTGCTGCCATGAGAGAAAGGCCAGGGAATTTCAGAGTCACTGATCCTGGCACTGCTGAACTACTAGACCAATGTGAGCAGCTACCTATCTCTTTCTTTTTATTAAGTGAGAAAAACATAAATTGCTATTTTATAAGCTACTGCATGTTGGATTTTAGTTATTCGCACCCAAATGCATTCCTCACTGATTTGCCTAGTAAATATCAGACACCATCTGTCAGTATAGACTACTAGTCAAGAGAAAAGGTTATGGAATTAAATTGCTTGGGTAGCAACAAGTTACTCAAGTCTTTTAAGCTATAATTTACTCTTTGTGGTAGTATAATATCCTCGGAGCGTTATTGTGAAGGTTAAAATAAATAATTCACATAATGCTGTGATTGGACTTTGTTCCATAGTGTAGTGGTTAATACTTCTGCTTTACACATAGTAGGTCCTGGGTTCACACCCCAGTGGAGCCATAGTCCACAGTCTATGGCCATGCCACCCTGAACCAGCCGAATGTCTGATCTCGGAAGCTAAGCAGGGTCAGGTGTCATTAATATTTGGATGGGAGGCTATCTAAGAAGACCAGGTGCTGTAAGTATAAATTAAAAAAAAAAAAAAGGCTGTGAGTATAGTGCCTGACACTTTAAATAAATACTTCATAAATGTTAATTAGAAATAATAAGAAGAAACTACATTTTTAACATTAATAAGAAAAAAGCTTTGAAAGTTGGCTGGCATTTTTTTTCTGTTGGAAACAATGAGAAGACTAGTAACAAGAATGAAAATACTCATGAGTCATGACTGTTAGCTTTCATTTTTGGTGTCTACATTGATTTGCTTCACTTTGGTAACTGAAGCCAATGCAATTTTATACCATCATGAAGACAGCTGTAAGCTAGTGATTAATATTCTTTAACAGGACAAATCACTACCTATGTGATTAGGGAGAGTTAAAACACTTAAGGGTGACAGCTTCTGACTCAAATTTATAATGCTTAATATGCTCTGACAGTTTGTAATTGAGTAGCAAATGGAAATAAGTGTGAAATGAGTCTAGAACTTTTTGCAGTATAATAAGTGACAACTTCAATTGCTTTTTAAATAAAGTTCCTTTGACATTGAGCTGTGACCTCCTGATCAGCTACAAAGAATATTTATCAGTGGCAAATACTCAAATGACTAAATGTGCACATTTAATATAAAAACAATATAAACTAAATATTCAACATGAATTATAAATATATCTCATCATGAGTACTGTCTTCACTTTAAATAACTTTAATGTCACATACTTATGAGACTATCAAGTAAGCAAAATGGACCTACTCAGATCTCCTATAATCAAATATAGTTATTTTTAAAGGTTTTCGTGCCATGTAACTCCCACCTCCTTTATGAGACAGCTTCTCATCCTATTTCACGGAGAAAACAGAAGTCATCAGAAAAGACTCTCTCAACTTCCTGCCATCCCCCTATAAACTCTCAGAAGAATAAGCTCATCTTGTAACTGCAAATCAGACCTGCTTTGATCAAGAGGGATATCTGAAACTCAACTGGAGATCAAATAAACATCTATAACCATTACACGGTCCAAAGAATATGAAAGATTCCACCAATTTCAAAGTTTTTTTAAAATAGAAATGACATTTACGTATCTGATTTCTCATTTAAAGGTATTTAAAGAGAAAATACATTTATTTATTTGAGGCTATCAAATTCAAAGGTATCATTAGATAGAAAAAGATAAACAAATTTCAGAATATCACAAATTTCAAAGGTCTTTAACAATTAGACAGAAAATATATGTACTTGTCTTAAAGATCAAAGATCAACCTAGCTGTCCTATTTCCTTGAGTAGAATCAGGAACTGTGTATAAGATGAATCTAAGGTTGTGAGTGATGAGAGTTATGAGACCTAACCCTTATTAAGTTTTGTAACTCATGACACAGCTGCTGTAAATGGGAGGATGTGAATTGTTCTGCATGCCTACAGTTCTGTCAGAATAATTGCTTGAAAATGGCCTGTTATTCCCAAGAAATTTTCTTCCTGGATTATGGAGCATTCAACTCTAGAAAGACTTAAACATAAATATAGAAAGGTTTAAGGCACCAAAGTCATGCTGTTAATATTTTTGTGCATATTTGGTCTTTTCTGTACTACTAAGGTTTAAGAAATTTGACCAATTAGAGCATCAATTTTTGAAAACCAATCTTAAATGAATAATTATAAGACTTCTGAGTTTAAGTTGAAATCTTCCTAAGATTATGCATAGTATTATAACATTTAAGAGGTCTTTAGGTCCACTCAATGAATTTAATAGATTTATAATAGTTCTTGAGTACTCAGCAAGGTTTGTTTAAGTCGATAAATGAGGTACTTAAAAAGGAAATAGAATATATTAAATTTATAAATGCAGTTTAAAAATATTTGAACGCATTTAAGTTGAGAAAAAGGACCAAGCATTAATCAAAAGCTCCTCAAAAATGATTGTTCAATTTCGCTAGGCTTATAAATAAAGATTTGTGAGATGAATGCCAAAGCCTAGGAGAAATTGAAAATTTTAATTTGTAGCTTTAATACATCTAATACCAATTATTTAACCCAAATTAAAAGTCTGAGTACTCCTTTCTATGCAGAAACCACACAGGCCTATACCAAAAACCCATCTCAACACAAACTCTACTGCACCCCTACTCACAAACCTTTCCTTCCTTTTTATTGTTATGGAAGTAATGTCTTCCTCTTCATTCCAGTAATCACCTCCACCTGAACTCCTCCAGGCCTAGGTAGGTTGGTTTCCCCCTTCTGACCTTTCAATCTTCTCTACTAGCTACTTCCCACATTTAATTATGAACACGATTCCTCCACCTTAAAACCAACAAATGAAAATCACGATGGCAAAATGTTTCTTTCAAATTTAGCCTGTTTTCTGCTCTGTATCTTTCTTTTTCACCTCTTAGAAAAGGTGCCTACCTTCTGCACCCACCCCGCTTCACTCCTCCACCTGCCACAGTAACTCTCCCTTGGCCACTGCTTCATGAAACCATTCTCATCAAGGTCATGACTCCCTTACTGTCGAAACCACAGACTCGTTTTATTTCTTGACCTTTCAGCGGCATCTGAAGTTTAACCATTGTTTTCATTTTTAAAATATCCTATTCTCATGGCTTTCATGCCCTGTCTTCTGACTCATGTTTTTTGTCCATCCTTTAGTATTATAATTTCAGTTCATTTTAAAAACTTCTACATCATATTGTGACAGTATGGAGACTCCTTAGATTAAGTTACAATCCTCGTGCCGCTGGCAATCCAGTAATATATGCACAGTTCGAGGTGGTCAGCTGGCATCCTAATCAGGGAAGCCATACTCCAGAGGCAGCTATAATAAGCTCTTCTATTCTATAAATTTCTATAACACCTGATGCTTTAGTAATTAGCATACTGAATTACAGAAATGTGTTTTAACTGGTAAACATGGTGGACTGTTAACTAGCATTCTAATATCTGAAAGGGGTTCAGATGGTGAAATTGAAGGTATTTGAAATTTGCAGGTGATTAAATATATTTTAAAGCTTTTCCCCATCTTTAAATGAATAGGGTCTAAAAAAAGGATGTTGCTCTATGCTAAATAGTCTTCTACACAGCTCTGGACTTTGGGGAATTCTGGTTTCTTGATGCCAACTATAAGAGAATAAAACTCTGCCCCTACAATTTTAGGCATTTGGCTTGAGTGAATCTTTCACTCGGACTGGTGGTCAAAGCATCTAAAAGGACAGAATAATGGGACATTCTCAATCCTAACTAAGAAACAGTTTTCATGAACTGTTTTTAACTTTCTTATTAATTAATGTTTAATTTAAAAATATTAGTGTGGTACAATGCGATGTGAGGTTTGATTTAATTTATAGGATGTGGTATGAGACTGTGGAGAAAAGAGGTAATTTTCTTACTATCTTAACTTCTTTGTTGGCTACCACAACCTATCAGAAAGGACCTACGAGCTATGTATGACCAAACCGGCTTGGAGACAGGAGCCTTCCAGGGCTAAGTCCTTGGCTTCTGTTCTTTATTTTTATATCATGCCTGGGCAATCTCACTCACTCCCACTACTTACATAATATTCAAGTATTGATGGCCTCCAAATTGCTTGTTCTCTCTCTCTCTCTCTCCTGGACTTCAAACCATTATAACCAACTGCCCGCAAAATATCTTTAGTTAGATATCCCATGGGCATGGCCAGTACTGAACTCATCTCACCCGATACCCCAACTAGCTCTCTCTGTGTCCTAGTATCAGTTCTCAAACATTGGTCCACAGACTGACAGCAGGAACTTATTAAAAATAGTGTCTTGGCTTCTACTGTGACCTGTTGAACAAGAATCTCTCAGGGTAGAGCCCAAGAATCTGAATTTTTAACAAACTTCTCAGGTGATCCTAATATACCATCAGATTTAGGAAGCACTGCCCTCTGTGACCAAATATCACTAACATTCACCTGGTTGTCCAAGCCAAAAATTGAGTGGCATCATCTAGCAGCAGATTTAAAACAGGATTGGAGCAAATTCACTCATTGAAGAGGCAAAAATCTGCCATCAGCATGTCTTGGCCTATGTTCTCTCTTCTTTGTCTTCACTGATAGCAATTTTATGACATAAACATTCTGCTTCTCCTTTCCTAGGGAGAGAACTACCTGGTGGTAGTCTTTGTTTTCCTTGGAAGTGTACTTTTAGTGGTAACATTGGAATTCTTTACCTTCATAATTGGCTTAATGCACTGCTATTGGGCAGTAAGGATAAGATTTATTGATTTGGGTAAAATTTTGTGGTGTTAAGAATTTAGGGAAATAGATCTAAATGGGATCTTTCAGGGATTGATGGACTAGAATATAATAAGGTCCCACAAGATCTCTGGCAATAAATGTCACTCCAGACTAGCACCAAAAGCAACCATCTCTGAAATAAGCATGAAGGCATGAAGGCTTCCTTAAGGTTTATTTAAATGTTCTACCTAAGGTTTCTTTTGAGCCTCTTGTGCCTGTCCAACCTAGCACTCTAGGACATGCTATAATTCCTTTTACATGGCATTGCCTCCCCCAACTGGACTGTAGGCATCCTGAAGATAGCAGCACCACTCGGATTTCTGTGCATAACACATGGAGCTGAGAGAAACCTTAGAAAATCTAGTCCAAACTCTAATGTCCAAGTGAGGTTGAGGACTATCTCCCATGCATGTTGTACAGTGGAATACTGCGGGAAGCCTCAACTCAATGACTTCTAGTCTGTACATCAGAATAGATGAAAAAGAGAAGGAGCACCAGAGATGAGAAAGCTTCCCTGAGTGCATAAACTGTGAATGGTGTGGACTTTCAAGGCAGTGGTGCTAGCTGAGCAGCTGGTTCAACCACTGGCCTCTTCCTCTACTCTAGACCTCATTCTGGTCACACCACCCTCCCTGCCAAGTTATGACCATGACACTGACTCGGGCAAACATTAAGCTAATAATGTGGATTTCAAGGGAACTTAGACTCAAAGTAACTATGCAGACACAAACCACATAGAGAAAAATATACACCTTTAAGCATATTATTACAAAAATCTACTGTCATAGAAGATACTGGTTTGTACTTCCTCAAAGGCTATTCTACTAGGTTTTGTTTTGTTTTGTTTTGTTTTGAAGCAGGCATTTTCCCATAGACATTTTTTAAAACAGGTAATGAGATGCTTTTAAGCACAGATATACCTGGGATCAAATAGGCTTTTGAGTTTGGCTATTTTCCTATAGGAGCTGCCATTCCTTGGGGAACCTGTGTTCAAGATCCAAACAGCGAACTTGCAAATGAACTTTAGATTCAAGTCTTTTTGCAGAATTCATTCTCTTTTAGATCAACAGAAAAAGAGTTGTTCTCATCACTGCAAAAAGACTTCTTATAAGTGTCCAACAGAGGGAAGACAAAATAGAACAAATGAATAATGCTTGAAGATGAGGCACAAAACTGACTTCTTCTAATATTAACTTAAGATAAAAGAATAGGTTACTGAGAGAAAATAGAATCCTCTTTTCTAATAATCCTTAAGAAGAGACAAAATTTGCACCTACTTAGAAGGGTTTAAATATGACCTGGGTGAAAGAGATATCCCTTCCCCTGAGAGCCCTTCCAAGCAGCCATATCTGCTTTCTACCTCCTTAGAACAAACATACCCACAGCTGCTCCTCACACATCCTGGTTCTATCTGAGCTCCTGAGGCTATGCCACACACATACATCTAAAGTCACAGTACCAGCTCTTGGCCAGTATTTGCATTTCCATCCAGATACTTTTGTGATACTTCATTATGAAGAGATGTTCACCTTTTGCAGTCCTTGAAAGCTATCGGGTTCATGCAGGTAGAGGAGGGGGTATCTGTCTGCCTATCGGCTCTATTCCTGCAGCATTAAGGTTTATAAAGTGCTTTCAAAATCATGATCCATTCAATTTGCTCAAAAGACTTAAGAAGGAGGATGTATAGGAGCATATGTTTATTATGCTATCTTTATTAACAACCTTGCTATAATTACTAGAAGTCTGAAATTGGAGAGGATCAGCTAGTCATCAGGGCATACATTTTAAATTAGTGGAGTTTGTGTAGTTTCTTTAAGTCATCTCAGGTCAGAATGGTGTGGCTAAGATATTATTATCTTAATAGACAAAAGATATTTATTAACAGTAGCATTTGTAATGAAAATTGGGAACCAACGCTCCCCACAATAGAAATATAGCATAGAGAGAAAACAGGTTCCAGAATCGGTTATATAGGTATTTGTAGGTATAGGAGATATAAATATGTACCCTATTGGTCATTTCTCTGGAGAACCCAGACTAATACAGACCCTGGCATCAGTATTTTATAAAGCTCTCTTAGTGGTTGAAATGTTCAGCTAAGGTTAAGAATTTCTGACCTGGGAGTTCTTAATCTTTTAAGGCGTTCATCAGTGGCTTCAAAACATCTGTGAACTCTCAGAACTCAGATACAAAATTTTGTGTGTATGTGACCATAGCTGATCCAGACTCTCAGCTGGTCCTCCAATCCCTCCTTCAATGACATCCTTGCAAAATGATTGTTGGCTTTTGTTTAAACATCTCCAGTCATGAAATCACCTTCCACCATGAGGAAGCCCATCTCCTCTCAGAATAGTTCTAAGTGTCAAACCTCTTGTGGAAATTGAGGCACGAGAAGACCGATTTTGAAAAAAAAAAATCAAAAAACATCAATCAGAAAAATATCTAGTGGTCTTCATGTGCAAAGTCTTCATTTTATAGAGGAAAAAATAGAGGCACAGGGAACTTACGTATCTTGCCCAAACTAACAGTTAATGATAGGCTGGAGGTTGAAAGCCCAGACCCCTTGGTTTCCTGTTCAGTTCCCTTCCCTCGTAGCATGGAGCAGAGTCCCTTCAAAGAGGTGACCTGTGGTCGCATGCTACAGAATATGCAGGGCTGAACATGGCTCAGGAAAACTCCCAACCCATCATCCTGTGCCATCACTCTAGAAGTCAGGATTGGAGAGTAGCCCACCTCCTCCTTTCATGCTGAGCTCCTCCCACCTCTACCAGTGCCCACATGGAGGTGACGATACCAAGAATACCCTGCTCGATGGTGGTGATGATATGGCACCAGGTACTAACTGTGAGACACTTTATTTTCTCCCAGGGAGACAGGCACAGAAGGAAAGGGGCAGTGAATATGCTTTGCCTAGGATCCCCTGGGAGGAGTTGTGTGATGATAAAATAGTGATCTGAATGTCTAAGATCTCCTTAATGGATTTGTAAATACATTAAACTTTAAGTGATGTTAAGATAACATTGACTTTAGGGTGGAATCAGGCTCATTAATAATTTGTACTCATTATATTTGATATTACAATATTTTCTATTTACTACTGAGAAGCTTCATATTTTACTGGATTGTTTAATATCTCTAAGCCTGGTTGTCTCACTTTATAACATAAAGTGGCTAGCTGGGGGCCTAGCACACAGGATGTGTCCAATAATTGGTGGCTGTTATTATTATTAATACAATTATCAAAATGCAAATGTTATAACGACCGATTATTCTCGTACATGCCTTTTCTTACCCCATGACACATTTTTGTTGACACAGGTGATGTCACAGTATGTACTGAACCCCCAATCATTACCCACAGAGCTTGGCACAAATCTATGCCCATGGTAGGTATTAGTAAGAACTTAGGTTGAACTAAATCAAATGAACCACGCCTACCAGATTACTCTGTTCTTTCAAGGGTATTTCAGATCCAAGTTCTCCCTCGAGGCTGACAGCATCAATGCATTCAGCAAGTGCATTCGCAGTCACTTCTTGATTGATGTGGGGCTCCAGGGCACTGGTGTCTGTGGGCTGCTCAGGGTACCCAAAGTCAGCAGTCTCTGTACCTTGAATAGCTGCATTTTCATGCACATCTTCTCTGGGGTCAGCCAGTGTTGGCTCACTTAAAATCGTAGCTGAATCACTGTGCACCTCTGCATCTTTGGGTAAAGAATCACTATTGGGCATCTCAGTAATTTCTGCTTTGTCCCCAGTAGCTATGGTGTCACTGGCATCATCAGACATTTTATTATCTGTCAAAATGATCACAAAAAAACACTTTATGCTTTAATTTGAATTGTTAAACTTTAATTCAAAGCCCTGAATTAAATAAGTCTGATAGGGGTAAACTTTCTTCTACCAATAAGAAACTTTATATAACTTTGGGGTGAGCTGATCGTGGCTCCAAAAGATATCTATGTCCTAATATCTAGAATTGTGAATGTTATCTTATGCAGCAAAAAGAACTTTGAGGATGTGATTAAGGATCTTGAGATGAGAACTTATTTTGAATTCTTTGAGTGGGACCTAAATGAAATCACAAGCCACCTTATCAGAGAGAGGAAGAGAGAGATTTGACCACAAAGAGAAAAAGGTGCTGTAATGACAGAAGCAGAGATTGGAGTGATGCACTCTGAAGATGAAGAAGGAAGCTACAGCCAAGGACTACATAGAGGTGGCCACTAGAAGCTGAAAAAGTCAAGGACATCATTCTCCTCTCACAGACTCCAGAAGGAACTGGCCCTGCCAACACTTAGACTTTAGCCCAAGGAAACTGATTTTGGACTACTGACCTCCACAACTGTAAGAGAATAAATTTGTGCTGTTATAAGCCACTTAGGTTGTTGTAATCTGTTACAGCAGCAATAGAAAACTTATACAAACCTATAGTGCTATCTTTAAACTTCCACAGATCTCTCGGTTGGTATATGGGAAGATGCATATGGTAACTAGGAGTGTTATCTACATCCGTGAAATTATTTATTAAGTATGACTTTATGAATTATATTTGTAGCAATAATGAGAATAAACATAGGAAATACCAGAGAGCTTACCAAAAAATACTTGCCATTTAGCTTTGTCATCCTAGTTTCACACTGCAAAAGAAACACACACACATATAAGTGTGCTTTGTTGGGTACCAGCTGTTGAAGGCCTGGGCTCTTTTTGGACAATAGTATAGACGGGATACACAGGGTGAAATGGAAAGGAAAGAAGTGAAGTATTAAGCCAGATGAGGAATGTAGCCATTACTAAATAACCTGTGAAGCAGAAAACTCTGTATCATGCAGACATCACGTAGAAGAGTAGTGTTCAATAGAACTTTCTGTCATGATGAAAATGCTCTATATCTGCTTTGTGGTAGCTAATAGCCACGTGTGGCTGTGGAGTACATGTACGCGGCTAGTGTAACTAAGGAACTAAATGTCAAATTTCATTTAATTCTAAATAATTTACAATTTTAATTTTACACAGGCATGTGTGGCTACGTGGCTACCTGACTGGATAGTGCAGATCTAGAAGGCTACTTTAAAATGATATTTATCTTAGGCTAATTTGAAGGCACAGTGTTCTCACAAGAAGCCAAGTCTCAGGTAGATTGATGGGTATTTTTGTTGACCTCAGTGTTTACCAACTGGTCAAACCTCAGGTTGCTGCTAAAACCATGGTATGTGAAAAGCCATTTTATATACTGACCACCTGGTCATGTAGGCTTAGAACTCAAAAGCACAGGCCAACCCTCTTATTCCCTCAAATAGCCATCCACAACACTGTCTGGCTATCTTCTCTTCTCTTGCTACATTCTCCCCATGGGTGAATTCAGTTTTACACATCACTTTCAGGCTGTGAGCCTCAAATGTCGACCTCCAATCCATAGAGACAGAAAGTAAATTAATGGTTTCCAGGGGCTGAAGGGAGAGAGAATGAAGAGTGACTACTAAGGGTACAGATTTCTTTTTCAGGTGATGAAAACGTTCTAAAATTAGTGCTGATGGCTATATGGCTTCATGACTGTACTAAAAGCCACTAAACTATATACTTTAAAAAAGCAAATTTTGTAGTATGTAAATTTTGTGGTATATGAATTACATCTTAATATACTAAGAAGATATATAACATATAGTGTTAAATCTTAAAAATATTATAAAAAATATTCTACCTCTGGATAAGTAGTTTTAATGGCCAGCTGGATAGTTCTTTCTGTCCAAAAAGAAATCTGTAGTCTTACCATTAGTACTAGATCTTCCTTCTGACTTTTGTGTTTTAGTTCATGGCACCTAAATTTCCCCCAATAACCTAGGCTTAAAATTTCAGAGCTGTCACTGACTAAAACCTTCACTCTACCAAGAATATCTAATACAGAGAGCTATCATTTATTGCATGCCTGTTAAATTCAAGTTCTTTAAATGTATTATCTCCTGTGAGTTAGACATTATGAGCTTTGTTTTATAGATAAAGCAACTGAGGCTCAGAGATCACACTTTTGTTAGGTGCCAGATTTGAGATTTGAACCCACGTCTGACTTTGAGATTGAACCATGTCAAAGTCCAATCTGCAATGCTACCTGCCTCCTCTGTTACATTCAACCAGTGCCCAAATCCTCGAGTTTCTTTATTTAGAATCAATATCCTTTTGTTTACTTCTATTCTCTCTGCTACCACTTTACATCAGGTCCTCATTATGATTCACACTGATGATTTCAATATTGAGTTCACCCCTCCACTGCTGCTCTGCCTTTCACTTTCCCAGCCTTTCTTTACCTTACATAGCTCTCCTGCTGAGCATCCTCATGGGCTTCCCACTTCCTATTGAGATGAAGCCACAAGCTTTAGCTGGCATCCAAGGACCTCTGTGCTCCAATTCCACTAGACTTGTCTCCCACTATTCTCTTCCAAATTTTTAAATGAGACAATGTAAGTATGTGTAGCAAGCCTAACATCCGAAAAAGACCCTCAGGTGGTTCTTGTGTTCAATATGTTGTTTTCCACACATTTAAGTCCGTTAAAACAACCACCTCCTCCATATTTTGTTCCTCCCCATTGGTTTAACTTTTCCTCCTCTGAATTCCCAGAGTACTCTGCATCTACCTCACCTTAGAAGGTTAAAATCATCTTTAGAGTTGCTTGAGTGTTTTCTTATTATACTGTAAATTCTAAGAAGACAAGGATCTGCCTTGTTTTCATGTGTTATGTAGCACTTAACAGTTTCTTGAACGTACTACGAAGTTCGACAAATATATGTGTTGATTTACATTAATATTTGTGTGGAGATTTAAAATGAAAATGCAATTTGAAATGAAAGCAAGCAGAAGATCCCATTCACTATTCAGAAGCCATCTGACAGAAAATGGTTCCAAATAATCCATATTATCGTTCTTTAGATCCTGGACCTCCCAGTTAACTGAGTTAGAATATCTCCTTTTAAACAAAAATACTCAAATTTTGAGATAACACTCCTAAAAATAAGTCTACAGCTGGGAAAAGTAAACAATGCATACTTTTTTTTTTTAGGTGTGTTAAATTTTGGATAGTCAAGGTTGTAGATAGTCTGTCAACATCTACTTAAAATAGTAAAGAATGATACGAAGCCACTGTATGGAAAAGGGTAGTTACTGTGGTTCATGGGGGGGGGGCAGTGAAAAGAGGGAAGGTATTTAAAAAGCTCTTGTCATTTGGAAGCTTATAAAATATTTGCGAAAATCTTGAGTCAGGACTGCCTTAAGATGGAGGTTGGCAAACTAGCCTGCTAGATAAATCTTGCCCTCCATCTGTTTTGGTAAATAAAATGTTTTGGAAAACAGACACGCTCATTTGTTTATGTACTGTCAATGACTTCTGTAGCATTTCAACAGAGTTAAGTAGCTGAGACAGAGACCATATGGTCTGCAAAGACACAAAGCCTAAAATATTTACTATCTGGCCTTTCAGAGAAAATGTTTGATCCATGGACTAGCACACTGCTTGATTGCCATAGCCTAAAGAGCTCTGGGTCCTAATTCAACCTATTGTCAACTGGGTCCTAGAGGCAGGGCCATAAGAAGAACGGGTGAATGCATAAATGATGCTTTGATAGCACATTTATTCCTATTTTTTGTCCATCAATAGCTGGTCATAGACATTGATATTTTAATTTCTTTGTAAAATAATTTATAAATCCTCATTATTAATCTGGTTTATTGAGAAACTCCAAATGATTTCACTTTTCTATAAGCAGGAACATGGAAATAAATCAAGATGTGATAAATATTTATGGGCAACTAAAAAGCACTATGGACACTTTGTTGTTGTGTGCTTTCCTCTAAATGTGTTATGATACTGTTCATGTTAAAATACTTCAGTACATACTATGTGACATATATGAGGGTTATTTATGTCCTGAGGGTAGTTGGTTAACATCTGAAGTGCTCCATTCAGAAATATATTCTCCAGAGGTTTTGGTTAGCCTTTCAAAATCTGTAATTGAGAGTTCACCTCTTCAGAGAGTTAAAATGTTAAGCTCTTCGATGAGTACTCCAGGGTGTGTTAATTGGCATAAGGGATATTAGAAGTCATTTTTCACTGATGAAATGGCAATGGGGCTTAAGATATATGAATTGACAAGAAATACTGGATAGGTGACTTCTGCCTTTTCCTTACCAGGGCATAAGATTATACTGAGTCCAGCAGCTTATTGCTCTGTGGAGTAGAATTTTTCTAGTTCTGATTGTGGGGGAACAGCAGAACCTGAAGCTAATCAGAAGGTTAGCTGAGTCCTATCTCTAGAGCAGTCCTCCTACAGGCCTACAAGGACAGAGAGCTAGGACTTCATCAAGTTTACAAGAATAAGCTGTATAACTGAACTCAGTTGCTAATATATGTGCAAGCGTGCAGTAGAACTGCTTCAGAGAACTTCGTGGGAGGAAACCTACAGCCCTTACCCATCTCTGATGGCCAAACTGCTTCAGATCAGTTCATCTCAGTTGCACAAAAAATGCTGCAACAAAACCTCTCTTCTCTGCAATCAACCAGCAACATGAAACCATTCCTTTAGAATATCCAAAGAGTGAGCTATACAGTGTTGAACTGATACTATTAAAAGAAAAAATTATGGACAATTTATAAATTTCAGAAAGACAATATTTTTACATGTTTAAAGAGCAAAAATGGTCACTATATTATTCAGTCCTACTTCAACTTCTAATCTATTTACTTCTGTTACAGGTCTACATTTTTCCCTAAACCAAAACCCAAAAAGAGAGATCTTTTTTTGTTTTGATAGACTTTTATCTAATATGGATGTCATTATGGTAGGAGAGATGTAATCATTTTTAAGACTGTGCCCTTTTGTCTGAAATCATCAGAAACTGAATGTTCTAAATACAGAGCTATTTCTCAGCAGTGAGTGTTGGGGTCCACTAGGACTAAGGCTGCGACACACACTGTTTCCTGGGATAGCCCCCATCTCTGCCTGGGTGCCCCATAGGCAGTCAGACTTTGAAATCTCTCCTGATTTAGGATTTAGAACATTGATCACTGAAGCTATGTCTGTGGCTTTGAAGCTAGGGAGACTCAACCCACAGAAACAAGGAGGCCTCTTCAGTAAACTCCAAAGAGAGGAAGAGTGGCATATAAAGAAGCTTTTGTGGGCTGGGAATAAGTTAGGTTTTCATGAGTAAATTCATTCATTACCTAAAATGCTCCCAGAACTACTCTAGGTATTGAAGCCGCAACATCATAGCTCCAAAAATAACTTTAAAACAGAAGACATGGTTACTATCCTTCAGAACATGAGTAATCCGTTTTCATTTCATTCCTGGTCAGTGAAGGGCCAGGAAATGATGTTAGCTGACATGAACTAGTTAAATGATGATACAAAACAGTGTATCAAATTAAAAATATATATATGCCTGAACTGGACTGACCTCATACAAGAGAAAACCTTGAAAATGGCTTTGATATAGTTATTCAGTCATGATGGAATAAGAGTATGTGCAAATGACCAGCATCAGAAACGAATTCTAGATATTCAGGATGGATGTCTGTGTGGCTGGGCCAAGAGGCCACAGAGAGGAATAGTGAGGGTGAGAGGGATGGTATTTTGAATGGAAAGAGCTGGCTCTGGTCCCACCACCCCTTTGTGAGCATTCCTGTTGGACTTCCTCATTTCCTCCTCTGTAAAGTAAGTATGGACGAAATGATACGGATACTTTATTCTCAAACACCAGGCTGCAGGACTGGAACCAGCCCATGATGACAGAGATAAATGAGGACAAGATAGCGAGTTTTTCATCAATCTAAATTTATTAAATGTAAATGACTGCCTTCATCTTGCAAGTTAGCCTTCAAACTTTTCTTAGTCTTAAAATGTCTTTTATTTCATGAAATAGTGGTGTAGTAAATGGATTTTTAAATGGCTTCATCTGGCAAGATAAGAATTTGGTATCACAGTGTGTGAAATCGCTCCCCCAGTTTAAAAAAGTGCTGGTCAGTAAAGAACCAGGAGCAAACAACTCTGGATGAGAGGTCCTTAATTAGGTTGCAAGAGTTCCTATGGAAGCTGACAAGGGCACATGGCCAGGTCCCAGGCTTTTTCCTCCAGTTTAGCCTCCACATGTCTCCAAGGTATTTTTCTGAAACCTAGATGGGAACTATTTGCATTCCTGTTTAAATACCATTAGGTTTTAAACACCTTTTCCATGACATTTGCAGCCCCTCATAATCCAGCTCCCATCTCTCTGACTTCTGCAACTCTCAACACACCCGACACTCCTGCCTCACCAGATTTTCCATGAGGAGCCCACACCGCTCATAAACCTTCCCACCTCCTTGCCTTTGCTTGTGTTGGTTCCTCTGGCCTGGCTGCCCTGCCTCCAACTGCCTGGCAAACTCCTATTTGTTTCTCGACACCCAGAGTCATTTTTTACTTTGAAATTTTCCTTAATTTTACCCACTCCTTCTGAAGAATTAATTGCTCCCTCTTCTCTGTTTTGGCAATACTTTTTGCAATACTTCACTGCATTCTTAAGGAGCATTTGTTTCCATCACATTGTCTCCTCCAGCACTGTGACCAATAAGCACCTAGCTCGGTTTATTTTCCTCAAATATTTGCTGAACTGAATTACATTGTTTTGTATTGATTAAAAAGAAACAATGTTTGATATAAGCTCATCTTATAAATAAATGACAACTTATGAGGACTGAATCCCTGGGATTCAGGAAGGTCCCCTCCCACCCTCAAATTCCTTCTGCACTGGCTCACTTGTGCCTCAAATTCCACCCTGAGAGATTCATTCTTTGCTTAAAGCTTACACTGTAAGGAGTTGATCAGCTTCTTTTGCGAGCTCAGATTTTGATGAAGGAAAGGAAGAAGAGAGCACAGAATGAATATAAGCGAGGCAGGAAAGGGGCCACCAGGAAGAAAAGAGGGCAGAAAGAGGCCTCTGAGGAGAAGGGCTTTCTTGTCCTGTTTCTCCCTTTTGGCTGAGGTTTTCCGGGCGTTCAAGAGACATGGTTTTAAAAGCTACCTGCTTGTATCCCACGAGATGTTTAGGATGGTGACTGATGGGATCAAGAGGGCATAGTTAGCGCCCTCACAGCCCATACAGAGATGTCTTCCTACTCTAGGAAATGGCAATGAGGTTCAGGTCTGATCTGAGAGGGCTGGAAATACTCACCAGATTCCAGGAGAGAACACGAGAAGATTTGGGTGGTAGGGGGTAGGACTCAGCTCGGGGAAATGTGAATCAAGGTGGTGCCCACTTAGGGTGCTGGCTGGGGTGGAAAAGCAGGCAGGGTTTGTGGGTCTGCAGGGCGAGGGATGATGAGCTTGGGTGGGAAGTCAAAGACTGCGCTCGGTTTTCCGAGGTCAAGGGCAGGCGAGCCACATGACAGAGGCCTGTGCCTTAAGGGGTCATGCTCCCTCTTTGCCCCTTGCTGCCGGGCCCTGCAGCCTTGCCTCTGACTTGGACCTGGGACACTGGGGAAACTTTTCAAGACTTGCGTGGTGCCGGGACTGGATGCTTCGGGAGCTCAAGGTAGGCTCCGCGGAGGTCCCGTCGGCCGAGGGTGCAGACCCGGAGTGCGGGCGTGTGGGTGTGTGCATGAGCGTGGACCCGGAGCGACACACACTCACACACACACACTCACACGCCCGCACCCACGCAGGGCCCTCGGCCGCGCCGCCCACGTCTCCCGGACCTCCACCCCCACGCCGGGTCCTCCCGGGTCCCGCGCCCGCGGCCACGTCCATCGCCAAAGCCTTCTCACTAACAACGCAGCGGGCAGGATGCGGGGGCCAGAACGAGGAGCGATGGCGGGGTCGCCCCACCGCCCCGCGGTCCCCGCCCGCCCGGGGAAGGGAACGGGGAGAAGAGGGCGCCCGGGGCTCTTACCGCTCAGGCAGCCGAGTGCGGACGGGAGCGCCCGGCGGGTCCCGCCCCGCCACGTCGGCAGGGCCGGCGGGGACGCGGACGGAGGGCGGGCCGGAGGGGCCGCGGGGCCGCGTTGCCCCCGCCCCACGGCCGGCCCCGGCCCCCGCCCCGCCCCGCCCCGGCCCCTGTCCCCGCCCCGGCCGCATCACCCACCCCGGCCGCTCAGCGCGCGGGGCGCCGGGCACCCCGTTCTCCCAGGCTGGCAGGGGCCCAGCTGCGCCTCCGACAGTCTTGGGAAACTCCTTTTCCAGCCCTGTGCCCGCGGGGAGAGCCGCAGGGGCCCCCACCGCACGCGGGGCGGGTCTTGGGTTCACCGGATCCTTTTCCTCTCTTTAAAAGCACACGGAAGAGCCCGCAGTTTTGCCGGGAAGGTGTCGCTTAAGTTCAGCAACAGTGCGTAAAGCAGCTTTCTCTGACCCTGTTTGTAGGAGTGTGATCTGATTTAAAACTAACCAACCAAACAAAAGCACTTTCTAGAAGGTCAGTTTGGACATGTGGATCAACATTCGAATGCATTCGCTTTGGCCGGGGAATTCCACGTCTTCGACTTTGTCCTAAGTAAACAAATGTGCAAGTACGTATGTACAAAGATGTTTATTGGAGCTGTTTATGCCAGGGAAAATGGGAAACCTGTCCCACGGTAAGGGATTGGTGAAGTAAACTAGTAATTTCAAACAGTCGGATATGCTGTATCCGTTAAAAATTATGTCTGTACATCCGATTTGTTGATATGGAAGGAAGGCCATAGTCGAATATCAGGTTGAGGGTGGGGGAAGCTTAGAAAAGTGTATGCGCAGGATAAACTTATTCTTGTAAATATATGTGTATGTATATGTATTTTATATCAAGTCAGGGAAATATTTTTAAAACTTATTCTTTCTGAGTTCTGCGTCTGTGTTAACGAACTGTGTTCCAGGTGTGACAGGTGTGCTTTGGTATACCTTACACACAAAACATCCATGCCTGTGAGTTCTGTGCCTGGCCAGGGACACCTAGCAACTTTGTCTCTAGTGTCCCTCCCTGCTGTGGCAACAAACCAATCAGACATTCCCTTTCAAAGGCTGGTTTCCTGTTCTGCTTTGACCCAAACCACACCTTTTCCAACAAAAGAATATTAAGCAGGCAATTCTCGCAGTAAGTTTCATTACCAACCGCAAATTATGTCCATTTGCTCAAATGCTGTTACTTCCGAGCCCACCGGTTCTGCAACTTAGAACTTTTTTATTCATTAAAAAAAATTTAAAGTATGTAAAACATATAGAAAAGTAGAAAATATGATGAATATTTTTTACCGTGTAAAAAAGTAGAGACTACTATGACAGTGCTTAAATTTAACAAATCATTATTATTTTTTACTTTAAAAGAAAAAAGTTACAGATACATTTGAAAACCCTGTCCCTTTCATTCTCCATTGTACTTGGAGATAACCATTGTCCTGAGGTGGTTGTGTGTTCTTCCCACACATATTTCTATTTTTTATTGTACATACCCTCCTCCATAAATACTATATATTGTTTTTCAATGTTTTAAAATTATATAAATAGCATTCTATACATTTGCTTACTCAACTTTATGTTTTTCATAACTATTCATGTTCATACAGGTAGCTCTAATAGCATCATTTCAAAGTCTTTATAGAATTTTATTGTTTGATTGTATCACAATTTATTCATCCCCCAATCAATTAACATTTAGTGTGTTTCATGTTTCACTATTACATGTAGTGCTGCAATGACCATCTTTGTATATGTTTTCTTGTATCCCAGGCTAGAATGGAATAGCCAGGTCACCTTCACTAGATATTCTGAAATTGTCCTCCAGGTATTCATTCAACAAAACTTTTTTTGAGCATGTATTATGTACCTAGAACTACTCTAGTTGCCAGGAATATAATAAGGAGCAAAGCAAAGTCCTGCCTTCAAAGAACTTGCATTCCATTGAAAGGGAGAAAGATGCTAATTAAATAATATATCAGATAGTGGAATCAAGGTTAATGAAGGGAGAGACTATGCCTCCCTTTTTTTGTTTTCTTCGTGAACACGGAGTTTAATAAAAGTGACTACTTAGTTTCCCATTTGAGAAAGCCCCAGTGCATCTCACTGGCAGTGAAGGCATAAATGTGACAGGTTGGACTGAAACTGTGTGTTGTTTATAGGTGAGTTTGTGCTTTTTAGACCAGACCAAGGCAGGCCACCCCATTTCTTCAAGATGGTTTACTGGGATCATACATATATGCAGGTTATAGAGTCCACAGGCTCTAGAAAATAAGTAGGAGCAACTGTGGTTATTAGTGAAAGCCTTGGGTGTTCCATGTCAGAGAGATAAGGAAGTCCGGAGTGGAGTTCAGCTAAGGTGAGAATCGAGGGTTGAGAATTGCCCCTTGGATTTGGCAATGTTGAGGTCATCGGTAACTTTGACAAGATAGGTGGAGAAGGAAGCCTGATTGGAGTGGATCTGAGAGAAAGGAAAGAAAATAATTGTGGACAGTGAGTAAAACAAGTCTTTCAAGGAGTTCTGGCATAAAGAAGAACAAAGAGGTAGAGGTGGGTTCAAAGGAAGGGATTTTTTTTTTTAATGTGGGAGAAATTGCAGTGTTATATGGCAACTGGAATCATGCATTAGAGGAGAAAAAAAATGATGAAGTAGAACGGCTAATTGCAAGAGTGATTTCCTTGAGCAGGCAAGCAAGAATGGGATTCAGTGCTTCGTGGGGAGGGGCTGCCTCTTGACACACAAAGTTCATTGGGGAGAACCAAAGAGAGTACAGGTAGAACAGATGCAGGTAGGCTAGTAGAATTTTATGGGGAGGATGTGGCTAAGATCATTCACACCCTTGTATTCCCAATTAACTACGTACATATAAAAAAGTTGGACAGTGAAAAAGGCTGATAGGAAAAAAAAAGGAACTCATTAGAAATATGATATTGGAGGAAAGCATTAAATATACCATGAACTGCCATTGAAATGAAAAATTGGGTCCTAGAGAAGATTAAGCCTGAAACATCACTGGAGGCAAAAATGACAAAACTGAATCTATCCTACCTTGGGCACATCTTATTTCCAAGACAATAATGCTGGGGAAAATAGAAGGCAGGAGGAAAAGAGAAAGACCAAATATGAGATGGAGTGACTCCATAAAAGAAGCCATAGGCAGAAGTCTCCGGGAGCTGAGCAGGATTGTTGAAGACAGGACATTTTAGACATCACTCATTTATAGTTGCAGATGGAAATGCTCCTCTTTGTAGCTGTTTTCTTTGCTGCTGAGAGTGAAAAGGGAAGGTGTTGGAATCCTAAGAGAGAGGAAGTGGTGTAAGATAACAGAGTAGGAAAGTGAATGGGCTAGGTAAGGAAAGCAGAAAAGGTAGTAGTATTGCTTCTCCCTCTTCCTGACTGGTTGGGAATTAGCCATGAGTTTCAAGTGAGACAGTGATCAAAGGAGTGTATTTTCTCCAACTACATCCAGCTGCTCAGGCTCAGTGTAGTACAATGGCAAATTGGATTTAACCTGGATTAAAGTAGCTGTGACTGAATGCAGAGAGATGATAAAAGGATGGATCATAACCTTTCAATCCTGTGCAGTGGGGCTAGGAAATTGTTAGCATCAAAGGGAAAGAGTTGGAAGTGATAGCTGGAAAATGGGATGCTGGCAATTGAAATTATAGAGAGGATAGAACCATTGGAAATAATATATCTAGCGTATAATAGAATGCATGGCTGAGGTAGGTTGTAGAACAAGATTGTTAGAAGAGAGAATATCAAAGAACTAAGAAACCAGGGGAATGAAGGAATCTCTACATAGCTATTGAAATCACTAGAATTATCGCAGGGGTGGTGTTAGACTTAAGACAGTGAGCAGTGCTAAAACACTCAATGAATGAGGAAGTGATGGGGCCTTGTGGATGACTGCAACCAGGAGAGGTAGGTTCCAAGGGTTGGAGGGAGAAACAGTGATCTGGAAACAGCAGCTGAGAAGCAAGGATGCCTACATCACCTCCAGGCTCTGAAATGTGAGATGCAGTTGAGAAAATAGGCACCACTAGAGGGCGAAATATTCTGGATAGAATTTAGGTCTAAGAATGTCTTGATCCTCTCATTGCTTTGGAATGGAATCACCTGAAGATGTTTTGTGGGTTTTTTTTTAATTATTAATTTTTTATTATGACATTGGTTAACAAAATCCAATGTTTCAGCTGTACACTTTAACAATAAGGGATGTTTATATTTATATTGTGTGTTCACCTCCCACAGTTAGATTTCTTTCAGTCACCACATATTTGACCCACTTTACCCCATCTACCTCCCCGCTCCCCCCACCCTTACCCTCTGGTAACCACTAGTCTATTGTCTATGTCCATGAGTCTCTGTTTGTTTGTCCTGTTCATTTGTTGCTTTTAGGTTTATATCCCACATATAAGTGATATCATGTGATTTTCAACTTTTTCTGTCTGACTTATTTTGCTTAGCATGATTATCTCAAGGTCCATACGCGTTGTCACAAATGGCAGTATTTCATCTCTTTTTATGGCTGAGTAGTACTCCATTGTATATATGTACAGCTTCTTTAGCCAATCATCTATCATAGGACACTTCGGTTGCTTCCATGTCCTGGCCACTGTGAATAGTGCTACTATGAACAGTGTGTAAATATCTTTTCAGATATGAGTTTTCAAGTCTTTGGGGTAGATACCCAGTAGAGGGATTGCTGGATCATATGGTAGATCAATTCCTAGTTTTTTGAGGAACCTCCATACTGTTTCCATAGTGGCCGTACCAATTTTCAGTCCCACCAGCAGTGTATGAGGGGTCCTTTTACCTGAAGAGCTTTTAAAATAACATTGATGCCTGCCCCCATCTAAGACCATTTAATTCAGAATCTTTGGATATGTTTGATAGCTGTTTCCTCACATTCTGACCAATGTTTGATATTATTAGATGTTTTAATTTTTGTCCATCTCAGGAATGTACAGAGGTTGTCTTAATTTTTATTTCCCATATTCTAATGTGGATGTTTTCCTTATCACATGTTTGAGTTATTTCCATTTCCTTTCCTGTTATCCATATGTTTATATTCTTTGCTAATCCTTCCATTGGGTTTGTTAGTCTTTTTCTTATTGATTTGTAGAAATTCTTTTTGTATTCTGGGGTACTAATTCTTAATGGTTTTATGTCTTACAAATATATCTTTTCCCAATCTGTGGCTTGTCTTTTTTTAATATAGCAGAAGATTTTGGTTTTAATATCAATATTTAACATCTAAGCTATCAATTTTATTTCCTTTGGTTGTCTATTTTATGCTTTTGGTGACTCTCATATAATTTATTTCAAAACTATTAGTAGACACTAATATTTATCTACTGATTTTCTAGGGAAAGAGAAATGTAGTTTTACCTCTGTTATATTTACTGGCCTTACATTATTTTATTTTACTTATTCCACTATGATACTACTTTATTTTTATAAAGTAAAAAATGCATAAAATAGTAATACACATACATATTTTCAAAATTTAAGGAAGGCCAAAGAGCATTAAATGGTAATAAAAATGTCTCTTGGTTCTTCTGCTCAAATGTAACAGTTGAAGTATCCTCTCAGGAAAAAAATTGCACATACTAGTATGTGTATGTAGACCCTTGCGTTAGTTTCCCATGACTGCCATAAGAAATTCCCAAAAACTGGGTGGCTTGAAACAACAGAAATTAATTTTCTCATAGTTTTGGAGGCCAGAAGCCCCAAACCAAGGCGTGGGCAGGGCCATCAGCTTCTGATGGCTCCAGGCGTCTCTTGGTTCATGGCTGTAAAACTCCAATCTCTGTCTGTGTTTTCACATGGCCTGCTCCTCTCTGTGTCTTTCCTCTGTGTGTGTCTCGTAAGGACACAGAGTGGAATGCTCAAGCATGCAGATGCAGGGGATAGGGTGCATCTGGCCTCAAACCCCAGCCCCACCACTGACCAGCAGTGCAACCTTGGACAGTTAACTAGCTGCTTTTCCCCCTTCCCCTTTAAGTGCGAATGATAGACTTACCTCATAGCACCTTCTCCAGGGGTAAGTAAGTTAATACTTGTAAAGGACTCAGAACAATCCTGGCAAGAAGATCACTTACATAAATATCTGACAGACCAGATTTTATACAAATGATGTCACACTCCATACTGTTCTGCACCTTGCATTTTTTTAAATTTAGCAGTATATCCTGAAGTCTTTCTACCTCAGTGTATAAAAATATAAAGTTTGCATAGGATTCCAAAGATCCTTACTATAATGACTTCTTGCCTGTGCCAATTACCATTGTTATCATTCTGTATTCATTATGTTCCCTAAAACTCTCAAGGACTCTGAAATCTCTGTAAGGTTAAGCAACTCACCCAGGGCCACACAGCTAGTTCGCAGCATTGCGAGGTGGTCAGCCCAGTACTGTCTGTTCCACGGCCAAACTCTTGTCCACATTACTTGATTTTTGTCAGCTTCTGAAAGACATTTCTCAGAATTATAACAGCCTCGACAGGAATAGTCTTCTTGTTCCTGAAAACCAGCATTATTATGCAATGCCCTAGTGAGCGTTTGTTAAAGTCATTGTGTGATGCAGCCAAACCTGCACAGACGTGTGCTTATGTTCATGCATGTGTGTGTATTTTCTTAGAGACTTTAGTTCAGTGTTGCTTGAAATTCCCTCAGAGCCACAATGGCCCCTCTCTCCTCTTTCACAAATCTGATTTCCCAGCATCACATACACCCTCTGCTTTCTAGCTGTCTCCTTTCGCTGGTTTCACGGAGACCCATCTACTCCTTGCTGACCCTCCCCATGGCTGAGAAGACTTCCTGTTATGTTTGATGATTAAGAATGAATAGTACGAAGCTGGCCTTTCTCTTCCTCCTAAAAGCAGAAGTGTTTCTTACCAGTTTCTACTATAGGGTTTTAACTTTTTTTTTGTAAACAATAAGATAATGCCAGATAGTGGGATTAATCAGGGAATAATTATTTAACTCATGTTCAGTTCTTAACGGACCTCAATTAAGTGGAAAGTCTTGGGAATAGGGTATCCTGGCTGCCCGAAGTATCTGGTTAACTAGATACCCTCTTTTTGTATCAACGATTGTTTATGCTGAAAAATAGAGTGAAAAAATACAATGGAGTCACTATCGTCAAACTGCTGAATTACCAAAATCAAGTAGGTTGAGGCCTGAGGAAACGATTCTATTCTTGTTTTAACTAGCCTGGGAACTTTGAGTTTTTGTTTCTTCTTTAGAACACTTCTGGGTTTTTCACAGAGCTGTTTCCAGTCTCCAAACTCTAAGACCCTTGATTATATCTTTATTATTTATTTCTAGCCAAAGTCTCCAGACTCTTTTTGAGTTCATTTGACAATATCATTCCAAAATGTTTTTAAATGCTTTAGAAAAAAATTTTTAATTAGTCCTGCAGGATCTCAGTGTTGTTAATCAAAAATCTAGGATTAAAACCTTTGGTAATACTAAATGTTGGTCAGAATGTGGGGAAACAGGATGCAGCTTCCCCCAGGTGTGGCTTTATTTGTACGAACTACTAAACTTTTCTTCAAAGTGATTTTTAAAATAACAAATCTTGGCTCTAAGCTCGTTCTATTTTAAAGTATCTCATCCAGCTAAGATAATGCTCCAAAATTGCTTGGTAATGGTAGTTGCAATTATTTTTGGAAATGTTAAGTATGGTGATTGATAATAGAAAACAGGCAAAGTTCAATAACTTTCCACTCTGTTGATGATTTCACATTCAGACTGCAAAGTCTTACAGATAAATATTACCTTAGAAACAACTTTCTTTACTCTGAAATTGTCATAAGCTGCTTGCTCATATGAATTTAAAAATTTGATCACCGTTTTAGTCTGTAGCCCATAAAAACCTACTGACTCACATGCTTTGCAACTAACCTTTGAAAGGGAAATTCACATATAGGAGTAATTCCAGAAAGGTTCAATAGATGGCACAAAACTGTTTTTATGGTATTGCTTTACTGAAACTAAGGACTGGCATTTAGTCAAGCACTTATTTTTTCGTATTTAGAAGTTATTTTCTCTTCTGCGATGGAAATCTTGGTAAGTAAGCAGGTTTTTGTGGCATTTTCAAATTATGGCATAATTACTTCAAATAAGCAAGAAAATGTTAATGATTGTATAGGAAATCGGTAATGTTTCTTTTTCATTTTTGTAAGGTGTTTTTAAGTGTGTTTTTAAATGTTGCAAGTATCCTTTTAAACATACAAGAACAATAAGATAAGACTATCTTGAAAAAATAAAAAATAACTAGCACGTGTAGTCATAGTTAAGGGGAAAAGTTAACCAATTATATTTATTTCTTCTGCTTTTGTCTACTACATTTTCTACCTTTCTCTAGTTCCTTGCTTTAAGTAATATTTATAGTAGTTTATGACACTAACTGGCATCTGTTACATATTATATATCTTTATAGTTGACACGAGTGTTTGATCTCTCCATCATATGATTCTGTAATTATGGATTTGTATCTGTCATTAATTTATAAGCATTTTGAAAGCCAGGGTTATGCCAGTGCTATTTATATTCACATCCACAGAACCTAACGCCCAGCAAAATCCTAGCACACAGTACGATCTGAATAAATATTTTTTATGTAGAGGAAGTGGCAAGGACTGACCTAGTACTTGCCTTTTCTCTGGGTCTCTCAACTAAATTTTCACAAATAAAACAACATTTTTCTTACATACTTGAATTGATTATGGAATCACACTTACCTCACTTAATGTTTTTTCTGATCTTTTCTTTTTGGTAGTTTTTGTTTTTGTTTTTGTTTTTACAGTAAAAAAGAAAAGTTTTATTAGAAGAAAAAGTATACTTCCAGAAGTGGAAGCGGGCCTGAGCAAGAGAAGCGTGGTTCAAAAGGTTTGTAGTTTTAATTTTTATAGATCCTATCCACCATGGCTTTATTTTCAAAACAGAGCTTCTTCCATCTGTCTTCTTCTCTTTTCATCTGATTAAGGAAAAACAACTTTTACCTTTTATCTCTTTTTATTTCCTTTTAAAAAGAAGTTGTAAACTCTCTGATCTTCCACTCTCATCTGTCTTTTTCCCTCGCCTTTATTTTCTCTTAAATATAAAAGCTCCTGGCTGGTTTGTCATGAAACTGCTAGAGGGTATAAATGCCCCCAGAGAAATATTTGTGTTTTAAGGGTAAGGTGCTATAAGAGCAGTGAATTAACTTTCCCACACAGTGGCTAAGTTTCAGTCCCCTGAACACAAGCATCACAAGGGACCTCTAGATGAGTTCTCGGTCATAAATGTCAATTATCTAGCATCATGTAGAAGTTCTCTCTGTCTCTCTGTTTCTCTCTCTCCTCCACGCCCTTATGATAAATATATATATAAACACACACACACACACACACACACACACACACACACACACACACACACACACACACCAATAACACAAGCATGTTTCTTTTAATAAAAAATATTTTTATATTAGCTATATTTTAAGACAAGGCTTTTTTGAAAGATGTTCAGATTAGAAATTTTTGGAAATATACAAAAGGATAAGAAAAAAAATTAAATTTTCTATGATTCAGAGATCCAGAGATAACATTTGATATATTTCTTCCCAATCTTTTCCCCCTAGGATTTATATATATATGTCAGATTTTAGTCATATTTTACAAAATTAAAGTCTTACCACATGTACAAGTTTGTATTTTTTTATTCACTTAACATTACATTGTAGACTTTTTTTTTCAAAAGTACAATATTTGAGGCCACATACTATTCCATGCTATGGGTGTGCCATAATTGATTAAACTATTTTCTATATTAGACATAATTGTTTTTCAATTTTTCAGCATGTCATGAGCATCCTCATAGTAATATTTTTATGTGTATTCCTGATTATTTCTTTAGAAAAAAATTCTGAGAACTGAAATTGCTAAAATAAGGGTAAGTATATATATTAAAATATTTTTTTCAGTTATAGTTGGCATACAATACAATATTAATTTCAGGTGTATAACATACTGATTAGACATCTGTGTAACTCACAAAGTGATCATCTAGTTCCCCTCTGCCACCATACATAGTTATTACAATATTATTGGCTATATTCCTTATTCTATACTTTCTTTCTATCTATCTATACACTCCGTGACTATTTCATAACTACCAACTTGTACTTCTTAATCCGTTCTCCCTTTTTCACTGACCCACCCATCTGGTAACTCTCAAAATGTTCTCTGTATCTATAAGTTTGTTTTTGTTTTTTGTTTTTTGTTTGTTTGTTTATTTTGCTCCTTAGATTCCACACATACATGCAACCATATGACACTTGTCTTCCTCTATCTGACTTACTCCACTCAACACACTACCCTCTAGGTCTATCATGAAATATCTTTTTCAATCCTATTTCTTTTAATCTGAAATGAGTCTACTGTAGGCAGCATATGTAAAAGTCTTGTTTTCTTTCCCATGCAGCCACCCTATCTTTTGATTGGAGCATTTAATTCTTTTTCACTTGAAGTACTTGTTGCTAGGTAAGTAGTTATTACCATTCTTTATTTAGACTTTTGATACATATTCTTATCTGCAAAATTCTTTATCTCTCTTTTGATTCTAAATGATAACTTTGCTGGGTAAAGTAATCTTGGCATGCCCTGTACCTTTGGATGCAATGTTATTCATTGCATAATTGTTCTTATCTTTTATATTTTTGTTATGAGCTATTCATTTTAAGTAGTAGCTTCTTCTATCCTTATTGTCAATTCTCTGATAATTTCATCTAAGGGAGTTTTTAATATATATGTAAACTTCAGTCCTGATCAATACAGCTACTAGTGTTCATATATCTGCCCCTTTTTACAGATATTGTATGGCTTACACATTTCAGAAGGCAATGTACCCCCTCAAGTCCCTCCCTACTTCTTGCTTCATTGAGATACAATTGACATATAACATTTTGTAAGTTTAAGGTCTACAGTGTGATAATTCGATGACATATGTATTGCAAAATGATTACCACAATAAGGTTAATTAGCACATCCGTAACCTCACATAATTACTTTGTGTGTGTGTGTAGTGAGAATATTTAAGATCTACTGTCTTAGCAACTTTCAGGTATATAATACAGTACTGTTAACTATAGTCACCAGGCTGTACATTAGATCCTCAAAACTTATTTGTCTTATATTTGGAAGTTTGTACCCTTAAACCAACATCTCCTCATTTCCCCTGTCCTCAGCCCTGGCAACCACCTTTCTACTCTTTGTTTCTATGAGTTTGGCTTTTTAAGGCTCCACATATAAGTGAGATCATACAGTATTTGTCTTTCTCTGACTTAAATTCATTTAGCAAAATAGCATCAAAGGTCCATCCATATTGTCACAAATGGCAGAGTTTCCTTCCTTTTTTATGTCTGAATAAGAATTCCATTATTACTATGTATCACATTTTCTTTACCCATTCATCCATCAGTGGACATTTAGGTTGTTTCTATGTCTTAGCTATTATGAATAATGTGGCAATGAACATGCGGGTGCACTATCTTTGAGAGTGATTTCATTTTTTTTCCTCTATAACCCAGCTCGTGTGGTAGTTCTGTGTTTAATTATTTGAGGAACCTCCTTACTGTTTTGCATAGTGGCTGCACCAATTTACATTCCCATTAACAGTGCCCAAGGGCTCCTTTCTCTTTACATCCTTGTCAACACTCATTATCTCCTGTCTTTTAGATAATAGCCTTTTTAACAGATGTGAGGTGACAGCTTCTGGTTCTGATTTATATTTCTCTGATGATAAGTGAAATTAAGTATCTTTTTCTATACTTGTTGAAGATTTGTGTGTTGTTTTCTTTGGAAAAATTTGTCTAGTTAGGTCTTATGCCTCCATTTAATTGAATTATTTATTTTTATTTATTTATTTATTTTTTACTACCAAATTATATGATTTCTTTATCTATTTTGGATATTAACACCTTATCAGATAATATGGTTTATAGATATCTTCTCCCATTATGTAGGTTGTTTCCATTTTGTTCATGTTTCTTTTGCTGTACAAAAGCCTTTTAGTTTGATATATCCCCACTTGTTTATTTTTGCTTTTATTACTTGTTTTTGGTGTCAGATCCAAAAAATCATTGCCAAGACCAATGTCAGGGAGATTTTCCTTTGTGTTTTCTTCTAGAAGTTTTAGGGTTTCAGGTTTTATAGTTAAGTTTTTAATCCTTCTGGAGTAAATTTTTGTTAAATGGAGTAAGATAGGGGTCCAACTTTACATGTAAATTCCTTTACATGTACATATCTAGTTTTCCCAACACTGTTTATTAAAGAGACTACCCTTTCCTCATTCAGTATTTTTTCCTTATCAAATATTAGTTGAACATGTATGCATGGATTTATTTCTGGGCTCTTGATTCTGTTTTATTGCTCTCTGTCTTTATTTGAATACCATACTGTTTTGATTACTGTAGCTTTGCAGTATAGTTTGAAATTAGTACGTGTAATGCCTCTAGCTTTGTTCCATCTCAGGATTGCTTTGCCTCCTTGGGTTGTTTTGTAGGTTCTTATGAATTTTCTAATTTTTTTCTCTCTATTTATGTGAAAAGTATCACTGGAATTTTTATGATTGAATTAAATCTATAGATAGCTTTGGGTATTATGGACATTTTCACCATATTGATTATTCTAATCCATGAACACAGGATGTCTTTCCATTTATTTATGTCTTCTTCAGTTTCTTTCATCAATGTCTTACTGTTTTTAGTGTACAGGTCTTTCACCTTCTTGGTTACATTTATTCTTAGGCATTTTATTTGTTTTGATGCAATCTTAAATGGGATTTTTTTTTTTTCAGATAGCTTGTTGTTAGTATATAGAAAACACAACTGATTTTGTATGTTGGTTTTGTATTCTGCAACTTTACCGAATTTGTTTATTAGTTCTAACAGATTTTTGGTGGTTAGGATTCTCTACATATGTGATTATACCATCTGCAAACAGAGATAATTTTACTTCTTCCTTTCCAATTTAGATGCTTTTAATTTATTTTTCTTGCCTACTTGCTCTGGCTAGGACTTCCAGCACACTATGTTGAATAGAAGTGATGAGAGGACTTCTTACTCAGTTTTTACCCGATAGTGTCCATCATTGTGTGATAGAAAGTTGGAAGATGGTTTGTAGAAGGTAAACAATGTTGTGAGCCAGTACCAGTACCTTTGGGGTAAAAGAAATACTACTTAATTACCTGATTATAACTCATCCTTGGTGTTTGAATCAGAGACAAACACAGAGAAGAGCAAAATTTCTTCATACCTTTCATCAGGGAGTCTATTGTCCTAAGACAAAGCTTGAGTATGCCAAGTTTTCCTTAATATAACTCACTGTATCTTACTACAGCTTAATATAGTTCAGTTACTTTTTCATGAGTATAGATGCTTTTGCATCCTGCCATTAATTTCCCATCTTTGTTTTTGGTGGCAAGATGGGTTTTTAAGTGTTTCTGTGTTTTTGTGGGTGTTTTAGAGGACAATTGGGAGAAGCTGTATGGGAAGAGCAGTGAAGAACTTTTAACCACATGCCATTTTTCAAAAAAAATTTAAGTCTAATTGGCTTTAAAAAAAATTGTCATTTTCTAATGAAACTTTCCCAATCCAGAAGAATGTTTACTCTTACAAACAATAGTTCATTGAAATCCTACTCATCTCTTAACTATTTTAGTATTTGCAGTATACCCTCAGGTGATGAACAGTGGATCCCTTTGTTAATAAAACTGAACAACTAGGCAAAATCTGCTCTCAATTATTCCTGCTACACAAGGCCTTATTTAAGAAATGTTATCTAGTCTTTTTCCTTGAGGGAGGAGGAGGTGGGGGTGGGGAGGTGCTCCTAGATGCATTTTGTGCACATCAAAACCTGAATGGGATCTAGTGAGCCTCAAAGTTCCAGCTCTTTGCCCTGGTTTCAAATATGGTGTCTGTGGATTCATGCACCTGCCTCCACCCCTCAGCCAGGTAATCTTTTCTTATTCATTGATTGTCAGCGTCTATACTATGCTGTAGTACAGTGGGACTTTCTTTGCTCTGGAAAAACTGTTCTCTCCTACATACAGCAGCTTTAGCCTTATGTGCCTTCTGACTTTTTAAATGTACTTATTAATGTTTATCTATCTTTTCTGTTTTATCAGTGTGTCAACTGTAGGAATTTGATGTTTTCATGTTATCAAGTGCTGAATCCTGTTTTTTGAATTTGTTGCTTCTAGTCTAATATGAGCTGGAAAAACACATATCCATTTTTATGAGAATTGTGTGGAAAATGGGATCCTGTGACAAAAAGTTTTTGCCACTGGAAAGATTGTAGTATATGTTATCCTCACCTGTCTGTAGGAGGACTTCCAACTTCTACCTGTAAGTGGTTCCAGGCAGGTGTGATTGTGGACACTCTGGTTTAGGCACCGGATGCTGCTCTATAGCCAATAACAGCTGCCACTGCTACTCTCAGGATGCCACTGTGGCAGTGAGGTGGTTGATAGTAAATAAAGAAATCATTGAGATTTTGTGTTTAGTAAGTGAAGCTCTGAGAACAATATCTAATCTTCATACATCTTAATGTATATTTTATTTCTAGAATTTGGATGCATATCAAGATTCTCTGAAGAACAGCAACAACTCCTTTGGGGGATAGCTGCTTCAACATCATGACCAAGGACCAAGAATTGATTTTCAGAAGCTTTCATTTTGTTTACATTGTAACCTTAGTAGTTGGAACAACAATCCACTTCTCTGATAAAAGTGAATATGGAGTAGACATGTCAAATACAAGCCTTACTCATGTTCCAAAAGACCTGCCACCAAAAACCAAAGTCTTAGATATGTCTCAAAATTATATATCTGAGCTTCATCTCTCTGACATTAGCTTTCTCTCAGGGCTGAAAGTTTTGAGACTTTCTCATAATAGAATCCAGTGTCTTGATCTTAGTATTTTCAAGTTCAACCAGGATTTGGAATATTTGGATTTATCCCACAATCAGTTGCAGAAGATATCCTGCCATCCTATCACCAATCTCAAGCATTTAGACCTCTCATTCAATGACTTTGATGCCCTGCCCATCTGTAAGGAATTTGGCAACTGGACACAACTGAATTTCTTGGGATTAAGTGCTACAAAGTTACAACAATTAGATTGGTTACCAATTGCTCACTTGCATCTAAGTTTCATCCTTCTAGATTTGGAAGGTTATTATGTGAAGGAAAATGAGGCAGAAAGTCTTCAAATTCTGAATACAAAAACACTTCACCTCATTTTTCACCCAAATAATTTCTTCTCTGTCCAAGCGAACATATCAGTTAATAATTTAGGGTGCTTACAAATGAGTAATATTAAATTAAATAATGACAAGTGTCAAGTTTTCATTAGATTTTTATCAGAACTCACTAGGGGTCCAACCTTACTGAATTTTACCCTCAACCATGTGGAAACAACTTGGAAATGTTTGGTTAAGGTTTTTCAATTTCTTTGGCCCAAACCTATAGAGTATCTCAATATTTACAATTTAACAATAGTTGAAAGCATTGACAAAGAAGATTTTACTTATTCCGAAACAACATTGAAAGCATTGAAAATCGAACATGTTACAAACAAAGTTTATATTTTTTCACAGACAGTAGTATACAGAGTGTTGTCTGAGATGAACATTATGATGTTAACCTTATCAGATACGCCTTTTATACACATGCTTTGTCCTCAAGCCACAAGCACATTTAGGTTTTTGAACTTTAGCCAGAATCTTCTCACAGATAGTATTTTTCAAAACTGCTACACCTTAGTTAGATTGAAGATATTTATCTTACAGAAGAATGAATTAAAAGATCTTTTCAAAGTGGGTCTCATGACTAAGAATATGCCATCTTTGGAAATACTGGATGTGAGCTGGAATTCTTTAGAATATAATAGACATAACAGAACTTGCACTTGGGCTGGGAGTATAGTGATGTTAAATTTGTCTTCAAATATACTTACTGAATCTGTTTTCAGATGTTTACCTCCTAGGGTCAAGATTCTTGATCTTCACTCTAACAAAATAAGGAACATCCCTAAAGATATCACCGGTCTAGAAGATTTGCAAGAACTCAACATTGCTTCCAATGATTTAGCCCACCTTCCTGGGTGTGGTGCCTTTAGCAGCCTTTCTCTACTGATCATTGACAATAATGCAATTTCCAACCCATCTGTTCATTTCTTCCAGAGCTGTCAGAAGGTTAAGTCCATAAAAGCAGGGAACAATCCATTCCATTGTACATGTGAGCTAAGAGAATTCATCCAAAGTATAGGCCAAGTATCAAGTGAAGTGGTAGAGGGTTGGCCTGACTCTTACAAGTGTGCCTACCCAGAAAGCTATAAGGGAACCCTACTAAAGGACTTCCACGTGTCTCCGTTATCCTGCAGCACAGCTCTGCTGATTGTCACCATTGGGGCCATAGGGCTGGCAGTGGCTGTTACTGTGACTGTCCTCTGCATCCGCTTTGACCTGCCCTGGTATCTCAGGATGGCATTTCAGTGGACCCAGACCCGGCGCAGGGCTCGACACACACCCTTCGATGAACTCCAAAGGACTTTTCAGTTCCATGCCTTCATCTCCTACAGTGAACATGATTCTGCCTGGGTAAAGAATGAACTAGTGCCTTGCCTCGAAAAAGAAGGTGTACGGATTTGTCTCCATGAGAGAAACTTTGTCCCTGGCAAGAGCATTGTGGAAAATATCATAAACTGCATTGAGAAAAGTTACAAGTCCATCTTTGTTTTGTCTCCCAACTTTGTCCAGAGTGAGTGGTGCCATTATGAACTCTATTTTGCCCATCACAATCTCTTCCATGAAGGATCTAATAACTTGATCCTGATCTTGCTGGATTCTATTCCGCAGAACAGTATTCCTAGTAAGTATCACAAGCTGAGGGCTCTCATGGCACAGCGAACTTATTTAGAATGGCCCAAGGAGAAGAGCAAACATGGACTTTTTTGGGCTAACGTTAGAGCTGCCTTTAATGTGAAATTAACACTAAGCACTGAAAGCAATGATATGATAACTTAAAAAAAAAAGCTAGGAAATCCAGCTTAAGAAATCAATAAAATTAAATCCTGATAAACACAATGGTTTTAAGTTATTATCTAGATGGTGCTTGCATCATCTTCAGGAAAAACTTAATGACAGCTGTGTTCCAATTGAGTTGGGGAAGCAGCCTGAGGGCTGAGGTGGTGTTCACACTTACCAATTACAGATCACTCAGTCTCTTCTGGTTTAACCATCTGTTTCAAATTGAAACAATCTCTTTTGAGTAAATGCTCAGTCACGCACAGACCTTTCCTCTTTCATCTCCTTTCATAAATGGATTCTGTGTGAGCAGGAGTTTATGGGACTTCATGGCAACAAGGAAAGAGTCAGCCTCAGAACTGCAAGCAATGGTCCTTGGAGTGTCCTATACATTGTCTTTGTCCTTGGGGTGAACTTTGTTGTTTTGATCAACTTTGGGGCTTAAGAAAAAATTAGACAAGTTATGGAAAATAAAAATACCGTTTTTCTTCACATCTGAGTAATAGTTTATTAAAATTTTGACCTAGCTACACAAAAATGCAGTAGTTTGTATTTATATATATAAAATGTAGTCTTAGTCATAGGCTGTTGAGGCCAAGTCATGGATTTACCTGCCTGCCAAAAAGGTCAGAGCTAAATCTATTTGTAACTGGTTACTGGATAGCATTGTTCTGGTTTTGTTAGAATTTTGCTGAATGCCTCAAAGCTGAGAAAAAGCACATTTTAAACAGAGATAATAGAGCCACAAAAGCAGAAGAGATCAGTAACTACCAACTCATATTTCCCGTCTCAGGAAGACTAAATTAAAAAGGGCGATTAAAGAGTCATTAAGTAGGGATTCTAGACCAATGGGGAGATTGCTTTAGATTTCTTCCAAAGGCAAATGAGAAGGGCACTAAGCACATGGAAGTTTCCTGGCAGCCCACTCCTAGCCTGAAAGCTTGCAGAGTAACAGAAATGTACAACCGAGCAAAGCAGTTGGGGTATGGTGTGAGATCACTTGTAGAGCTTGATGAGAGTCTCCTGGAATTTTTTTTGAAGGGGTGGGGGGGTTGCATTGTGAACATAGAGATTGGAAATAATGTTTTATAAATGTAAGTGCTTTATAAATACTGAATGCATGGACAAGTGCTTCCCACCTGGAGAATTCAGAAGGCAGGCGGTTGGCTTGGGTAGCCCCAAATGGCGGGATGAGGAAAGAAAGGAAGAAGTGATTGCAGTCTGCCCTTTCCTTATTTGGCATGGAAATTCTCCTGTGAGTACTAGGATTGAGTTGTCAGGATGGTACCTCAGTTATCCAGACAGACTGTTGTGCAAAAGGACTATAGTGGTAGAAGGCCATGGGAGTAGGGGGAAGTTGTGCATAGTGTGTGTGGGTGGGGGTTGTTGCTAGAGGTTAGCCAGAGAATATGGCACTTGCATCAAGAAACTGCACAATATGGGATCTGCCCAAGGCCTCTGAAAAACTCACAGATGCATCCTGTGAAAGAGCCAGTATTTTGACTCTGCCATAATAAGAGGAAGAGGCATGATGGCTGGTCTGTCTTATCCAGTAGTTAACTACAGGGAGATTTGCTCCTCTCTAATATACTCTTTCCTTGCAGTGGGTGGCCTGGGGACATACAGAATATAGAGAAGGCAGAAAAAATAGAGGAAGAGTGAAAACACTAACCACACTCTTTCTCCACTTCCTTACGAGAAAGGCTTGAATTTCGGCCAAGCAGAATTTTAAATCAGTTTGAGGTTGGTGTTAAATTGTACTAGTCCGAACCTTTTAATGCCTGAAATAGAGGTGTAATTACTAAAATGAGAATTGTCACTAAAATCCATGGGGTCTGCCCAAAATTCAGGATAGATCCTGATAAAGATTCAACAAAACCTGGTTATAACGCAGTGGTTAAAGACAAAAAGGAAGCCCTTTCTTTCTAGATTTAACTCATTCAATAAGTTTCAAAATGAATAATTATGAAGAAATAAGCCTTAATGAAATTTTATCACAGGAATCTTCTGTCTGCGTTAGTCCTTTCTTGCTCTTCAGAAGAGCACTTACTTTCCTTCACAGGTCCTCTCCCAAATTGTAAATTTTCCTCAGCCTCTGTTGAACTGTTCCTAAACAAACAGATAAACAAATGAACAAACAAAAAATCCTCTCCCAAAGCCTCCCAAAACAAAAAGAGCAAACAACAAACTCTGTCACACATTCTAAATGATCATATATTTTTAAATGATTTCAATATGTTATTTTTCCAAAAAATATTGTTGACATTGAAAATATAGAATTTTGATATTTTAAACTAGAATTAAACAAAACCTACATTTTTTTCACATATGAAAACACTCACACATTTCAGACATATGAAAACTCTTTGATAAGTGATCAATTAATTTTTTTAGATTAAGATTTTCTGTCTCCAGGAATCCTCTGTTTCCTCTGCTGAATTCTTTCAGTTGCAGGGAGCAGGTACCAACTTAAGAAAGGGGGTGCTTATCTCAAGGATACAAAGGGATCTCACACACCCAAAGACTGGGACACAGCTAAGCTCAGAGGAAGTTTGGAAGCAGAGCCAATAAATTCCCCAAACTTTCTCTCTGTCTCTAATCTCTCCAAGCCAGATCAATTGGCCGTGGTGGGGTAAGATTGAGGATTGAGAAGGCAGAGTGGGATTGCAGGCCTCGTGACCACTATCAAGAAAGATGGCATATTGGCTCGCTAGGGCTGCCATAACAAAATACCACAGGCTGGGCGGCTTAAACAACAGAAATTTATTTCTCACAGTTCCGAAGCTTGAATGGGTGTCAGTAGATTTGGTTTCTCCTTGGCTTATAGATGGCTGCCTTCTCACTGTCTCCTCGGATGGCCTTTTCTCTGTGTGCACACATCCCTGGTATCTCTTTCTCTTTCTAAGAACACCATTCCTGTTGGATTAGGACCCCACCCTATGACCTCACTTAACCTTGATTACTTCTTTAAAGTTCTTATCTTCAAATATCAACACTAAGGTATGCGGTGTTGGGTCTTTAACATATAAAATTTGGAGGGGGACACAATTTAGCCCATAACAGATAACTACATAGATAAATTGAAAAATGTTTTAGAGATTTTTAGTAGTCACCAATATCCATTTTCCTTTATTTAACACTAGAATGTGCAAGCTTTATCAGGGCACCTGACAGCCCAGCTAGAAACTACATTTTCCAGCCCTCCTTACAGCTTGATGTGGACATGTGACTAAATTCTGGGCAATGGGATATATCTAGAACCTAAATGCTGCTCTGGGTCATGTTTCTAATAAACAAAGGATGTATTCCTTTGTACCATCCACTTTTTCCCTGGATAAAAGAGAACTGGAGGAGCCTCCAGAACTTATACCCAGAAAGTCACATGTTGAGGGCATGCTCCTCATTCTACCACTGTGCTGCCCAAGTCAGCCTCTCACCATGTCCTGAACTGCTCGTCTCTTGTGTAAGAGAAAAAACAAACAAACTTTGACCTTGGGTAAGCCACAAGGTAGCATCTTCAGACTCACCCTCACGAATACAGACATTTACAACATGTGGGCAGCGAGACAGACTTTGGATGTTTCCCAACACAAAAACCTATGATGAGGGGAGAGTGTGCATGTTCCACTCTGCACCCTGGAGCAGAGTATCTGCCGTGCTGACCAAGCCACCAATATCTCTCATCTGTAGGACTGCAACAACCTCCTAAGCAGCCTCCTTGCTGTTTTTTACTCCTGCCTCACACACTCATCAAGCAGCAATCTGAGTGATTGTTTTTTAAAGTGTAAATTTCATTAAGCCGTTTTTCTGTCTAACGACCTCGCCTTGCAGTTAGAACAAATGTCAAGCTCGTCATCACGACCTGCTGACCCCATCTGCCCTCCTTCCTGTCTCCACCTCCCTCTGCCCCTCTTTCCTCTCTCTCCCCTGCCCACATACATCGATTCCCATCTCTGCCACCCCTGCGCCTGACGTTGCCACTCTCTCCGTGGAGATTAGCCATTCCCAGGAGCGTGCTGAGCTTGTTCTTCCTCTTCGTGTCTCAGCTCGAATGTCACCTCCTCCTCAGAGAGGTCTCCCTGTAATTCGCAATCTAAGGGAGCCTTTCCCACAGCCCCTCTGCACCACACCAGTCCCCTCGGATTTCCTCACAGCACACGTCGCCTCCTGAAATTATCTCGTTTCCTTGTTTCTGTTTCCCACCACTAAACTATAAGCTCCAGGAAATAAGAACCTTCTGTACCTTGTTCACCGCTTATCCCCGGGGCTGAGAACAGTACCTGGCCCTTTGTAGATACTCAGTAAAAATCTGGATAAATGAATAGCTCCAAATGGCCACAAGCATGAAATGCCTTCAAAGTCCTCATTTTTGTCTTAAAAACCCATACAAATAGAGCTTTCCTTCCATTCATGTTTGTGTGCAGCTGTCACATGTCCTCAGTCCACTGCCACTATTCAAGAAGTTTGCCTTAATGTGTTTTCAGTTATCAACACCATGATGAGAATAGAAATTAGGTTCCTTAATTTTTTATTAGGGAGGTCAGCTGGGATGAGGCCTTTGGGCCACCGTGGGACAGCATGAGGGCCCTGGGCCTGTGGCCAGGAAGGCCTGTCAAAGGACTAATACAGTAGATGTAACATTGGAAGTGTAAGGGCACCATGAGCAAAGACAGCATCAGATTGGTAGCTTTGCTGAGCGTGTTTGTTTTTTAAGGCCTGCCATAACAATTACCACCAACTGGCTGGTTTAAAACACCAGGAATTGATTCTCTCATAGTTCTGGAGGCCAGAACCCCCAAATCACGGTGTCAGTGGGTTGGTTCCTTCTGGAGGCTCTGAGGGAGAAATGTCCCACGCCTCTCTCTTTCTCTGGTGGTTGCCATCAATCTTTGGCATTCCTTGGCTTTTAGCTGCACCTGTCTGATCTCTGCCTCTATATTCATGTGCTGTTCTTCTACTAGTCTCTGTGTCTTCTCCTTTTCTTATATGGACATTCTCATTGGATTTAGGGCCCTGTTTACTTCAGTACAATCACAGCTTGATCTGTACCTTTATTAGAACTGCAAAGATCCTACTTTCAAATAAGGTCGTATTCTGAGATTCCAGCTGGACATTAATTTGGGGGCATGAGGGTACATTATCCAACCACTACCTTGGGGTCTACATGGCTGTCTCTGATAACCTGGAGACTCAGCTGGGTCTGGCAACAGGGAAAAAAGCTATCTTGAGGAAAGAGAAGAATATGAAGGTAGCTGCTTGGGAATCAGAGATGCAAAAATGGAAGAAGTTGGTGAAGAGAACAGAATGGATGAGTGTGAGAGAATGGGAGACGGTGACTGGGTGACTGGAATGCAAGTGGGAGAAAGTATGAGTTTTCATGAGGAGAACGCAAGAAACAATACTGGAAAAGGAGGAAGTCAATTTCCACTGAGATTTTTGGAGGCTGATTTGATTAGGAAAAAAAATGAGAATAAAGTATAGGCAGCGAAAGAGACTTGAAGAGATTTTTACAGCCACAAGGACTTTCTGAGGGTTTTTTTTTTTTTTACTTTAGTTAATGAGAAAGCTCAACAGAGTCAGAGTCAAGTTTAAATATGACATACACGCTTTCTGCTTCTTCCTCTCCCAGATCTAACTTTCTGACGTTGAGACCAGGGATGAGGGTAGGAAAGCAAATCCCCTTCTCTATGATTATGTTGGTTAAGGCACAGGCTAAGCTGCCAAACAGGAAGACTCCACACAGGGGCTTTAATAAGATAGAGATTTCTTTATTTCTTAAATAATGGGTCAAACAAAGTCATGAGGTCTACGATTGGTAGCTGTTTCTATGAAGTCATTCAAGAGGCAGGCTGATCAGCTGACTTTGTTTCCCATGGCTCTTGTCTTCTCTTCTGGCCTTCCTTCTCCTGTATATGTAGTCACAGACTGAATGAAGTCCTCCTGTGCTTTCTCTGAGTATGTGGACCAAGAAAAGCCCAGGGGAGACACACCACCTTTTTCAGGTACATGACACCACAGTCTCTAATGGCCTTTAGGCTGGGGTTACACGGACAGAAATCTCCAGAAGAGTAGATACCAGTCCTTCTGTTCACTTACACTTCTGAACTTCCAGGGACACATGTAATGCTGTCTAAGAGTATTCACAGAGGGGACCACTCTTGGAGTGGGGGTGGGGTGGGGTCAAAACATCACAAAGGAAAAGGTAAATGATAGGGGAAGATATATGCAAAAAGTTTGACAGAAGGTTAGTGTCAGTAACCAAAGCAAAATGTATAATTAAATAGCAAAAATGTAACCCTAATAGAGAAATATACAAATGACATGGACAGGTAATTCACTAAAGGATACAAGTTGCCAATAAACATGAAAAACTATCCAAGATATTTATAATGAAAGAAAATTAAAATAAAACAATAACAAACTATCACCCTTCATCTATGAAACTGACAGATCTGTCAAATGTTACTTTTGTGGAGAATGTGTAAAATGTGTACTATCATAAATGCTTGGGGGCAGGTAGTTTGCAGCAAACTTTATGGAGAGCACTTTGGGGGGCTGTGTAGAGAACACAATCTATAGTGGTGATCTAGGGCTGAGGCACACGGACGAGTGGAGGGTGATGGTTAAAGGGTGTGCCATTTTTTTTATGATAATAAAAATGAGGACCCCACCAAATTGGTTGTGGTGATGGTTGAATAGCTTTGTGAGTCTACCTAAAGCCATTGAATTGTATATTTTAAATAGGTGAAATATTTGATGGTACGTGAATTGTATCTCAACAAAGCTTTTGTTACAAACAAAACAACTACAGTTCACATCTAATTGGCAGGGTATTTACACCACTTTGGATCCAAAAAGAAATGCCTGAATGTGGAATTTGCAGTGGTCAGAAACTGCTACTGTAAGAAGTAGAGGTGTGCCTAGAGTCCAACCTACAGAACCTCTATTTTGAATTAGCTCTTGGAGCAGCTGTTAACAGAACTGAGGCTTGTACTTATTTTCATGGCTGTGATAATGGCATCTAGACCCAGACTATCCAATACAGCAGCTACCGGCCACGTATGAACATTGAGCACCTGAAATAAGAGTAGTCCAACTGAGATGTGCTTGCTTGTGTTCAAATAACCTTTATTTTACTTAATAATGACCCCAAAGAGTAAGAGCAGTGATGCTGGCAATTTGTATATACCAAAAAGTAGCCGTAAAGTGCTACCTTCAAGTGAAAAGTTATGTATACATATATAAAAAAAACACATTATACTCAAGATTCAGTATTATCTGTGGTTTCAGGCATCCACTGGGGGGTCTTGGAACATATCCCCCATAAATGAGGGGGGACGATTGTATTCCCTAGACCTGGTCACAGAGTCCAATGACTCTGGAAGCCAGGAACTGAATTCTCAGTCACAGACCACCCTCATCTCCAATCATGAGTGTGAGGGAAGAAATGGTGGTAATGAAGGGGAGAGGAGATTCATTCAGGTTCAGAAACATATTTATAGACACATTTCCCCTATTAAACAAAATGTGAAGAAATTGAGGGAAATGAGAGAGAGACAGAAACAGACAGAGACAGAGACAGACAGGGAGACAGAGAGAGACAGAGAGAGACAGAGAGACAAAATTAAAAGTCAAAAGAATTTTGAGTTCTTAGTTTACGGAAGTTGTCCTTGCTCACTGTGGTAGAAAAGCTGAGTACAGCAAAGAATTGTTTTCCAGTTTGCTACTGGACATCATGCGATGCTAGGCTAAGGACAAGTTCTAAAGCTAAAGCATTTTTCAGCTTTATTTTCCCATTTGTTGTTTTGTTATTTTGTTGTTATTTTAAAAGACAAGAGTGGAGCTATCAGATTGGATTCCTATGTGTGCTGGTAACAAAGCAAGTGTTTTAGATCTGATCTGAGAAAAAAGATTGTTAGTATGTTTTTCACATGGAAATTTTTTTTAAAAATTACTTTTTAAAGAAAATTTGAAGATATCAATGGAAAAAAATTGAATACTAGATTTTCTCTAAAAAAAAAGGGTCAAAAAAGGCATGATTGGCATCCATTCTATTTTAGCACATGATGATCTTCACTCTTTATCCATGAGGTTAAGCAGAACTTTGATCTTGGCCTCTTCCTCTTTCCACCCTCAGTCTCTTTTAATGGAGGACCGATCAAAAGGCAAGAAGAAAAGCAAAGCTCCTGGAATACACCCAGACCTGCACTGCCACCTGCACCAGCCTAGCTACAATGAGAAGTGTTATAGATTCAGCCAATAATGATCTGTGGATTATTAACACCCCCACTTTACTTCATGAGTATAGACAATAGCAAGCTGACTAGTGAAGTATAGAGCCACAAAGATATGATTCTATTTTTTTTATCTGAAGAGATATTCACAATTTATTAAATTAAAAAAACAACTTAGAAAGTAATGGGTGTTATTAATCCAATTTTTGTACAATAAGCAAAGTCAAAAGAGAGTTCTTATCTGTTTCTAATTTGCTAAGTTTTTAACATGAGTGGAAATATCTCTCCCATTCCCTTCATTCTGGTGGGTTTATTCTATTTTAACACTGGTCTGTCAATCAACCCATGGTTTGTATTCTATATGTGAATAGAAGAAAATAAGTTTATACTATGTAATAAAATTTCAGTGGGACTCGGTAGATGGTGTAAAAAAGCCTTCCCTCACCCTGACACACCCCAACATTAAATGTGATGACCAGTGAAATAAATATTTGAGGAAGCACTTGAATTTCCTATAGACTACCAGCTGGGCAGACGGGCAGGTTGTTTCAGTAAGTGACATTATTATTTTTTTATCTTATAAAAGAAAGTAATGACAAAACTAGTTATCGGACACAAAAATCTCAAAGTCTTTATGTCTCTTGGGGGTGAGGGGTTTATCATTCTCTAGAGTTCATCCCAATACAACTTCCTGGGTGTTTTCCTAAATGGGTTATTTCTGATATATACTTACTGTGTTTAAATAAACATTTGTTTATCGGCTTCTTGTCCTAAGTCAGATAAAGGGGTGTTTTTTTGGTGTGTTTGTGTTTTCTTGAATAACTTGATCCTGATCTTGCTGGAACCCATTCCAAAGTATTCAGTCAGTTCCTAGCAGCTATCACAAGCTCAAAAGTCTCATGGCACAGAGAACCTATTTGGAATGGCCCAAGGAGAAGAGCAAACATGGACTTTTTTGGGCTAACCTAAGAGCATCCATTTTTATTAAGTTGATGGAGGAAGCAAAGGAAATAGATCACACATACAGCTAAAAATATTCCCCTGTTCACTGTTGCTGCTTTTGGAAGTTCCAACAATGCCTTCGTTTTGCATCAACACAAATCTAAACACAATTCTAAATTTATAAAATAGATAAAAATGTGTACTTTCAGGCCTCAGTTCACCATGTATATGTGGTAACAAAACTTAATGAAATGATATAATTTTGATTTAAACAGTTACTTTCTAACGCATGAGGGATTCACCTGTTGCTTTGCTGGGATGAAATTCATTGACCTTATCATCTAACTTAAGAGAAGCACCTGTTCAAACAACTTCAGCGAAATACGTTCCTGTGTGCCAGGGTTAATGTTAGACAATGCCATGCCTTTATGCCTGTAGCTGGGCTTGTACAACAGATTTCTGTAGCCTTTGGCGCATTCCTGCTTCCACTCAGCATTATCCTCTACACGTTGAAGGCTGTCTATTGCTCCTGCTGGAGACGCCTTGCCTGAGGGGCTTTCTTTCTGACCATGAGCACCTGCCTGGCCCACATAATGGGTGATTCAGAAGTCCTGGAAGCGGTGCTCGGGAGCAGCCCTCCACCAATATCAGAAAGGAAATCGGTGGGCAAATACCCCAACTTTCTTTCCTGTTTTAGGAGAAGTGAATCTGGAGGTGTACTTCATATTCTTAGACCGAAGTCCCCCAGTAGGAATTCTGATTCTCCACTGTAGAACTAACTTGATAAAGCATTCTTTATTGGTTTTCTTTCTATTCTTATCTCATATCCTCATTCCTTCAAGGGTGTTTGCTGGGGTCACCTCTGAAATAAATGACTTTTAGCTGAATACTTGTCTCAGGGTCTGCATCTGGGGAAACCCAGACCAAGAGTGTGTTACATCTCAGTCTGAGTCTGGATTCCTGTGGCTGGAAGTCACACCTGTCAGAATGGCTATCATTGATAAATCAAAAAATCAACAAATGTTGGTGAGGATGTGGAGAAAAGGGAACCCTTGTGCACTGTTGGTGGGATTGCAAATTGGTATAGCCACTATGGGAAATAGTTTGGAAGTTTCTCAAAGAATTAAAAATAGAACTACTTTATGACCTAGCAATTGCACTTCTGGGTATTTATCCAAAACAAACAAACAAATAAAAAACCCTAAAACATGAATTTAAAAAGATATATGCACTCCTATATTCATTGCAGCATTATTTACAATAGCCAAGATATGGAATCAATATAAGTGCCCATTGATAAATGATTGGATAAAGAAGAAGTGGTACATATACACAATGGAATATTACTCAGCCATAAAAAATAAAATCTTAACATTTACAATGACATGGATGGAGCTAGAGAGTATTATGCTAAGTGAAATAAGTTAGACAAAGGAAGGTAAATGCCATATTATTTTATTTATATGTAGAATCTAAAGAACAAACTTATTAAACAAAGCAAAAACAGAATCATAGATATAGAGAACAAATTGGAGATTGCCAGGTAGGAGGGGATTTGGGAGGCTGGGTGAAAAAGGTGAAGAGATTAAGAAGTATAAATTGGTAGTTACAAAATGTCACAGAGATGTGAAGTAAAGCATGAGGAATGTAGTTAATAATGCTGTAATAACCATGTATAATGTAAGGAGGGTATTAGATTAATTTGGGGGATCAGTTTGTAAATTATAAAAATATTTAAACATTAAGTTACACCTGAAACAAATATAAAATAATATTAAATGCCAACTCTAATAGAAAAATAAAAATTAAAAAAATATAAAAATAAAGTAACTATTGATTTAAAAAAAAGAAAGAAAGAAAATCTTAGAAGTGATGGTTTTTCCACTGAGCCTTGAAAGAAGACTTTAACTGATTTTTCAATGTGTGGTGATGAAGAACAGGCCATTCTGAAAGAGAGAAAAGACAAGACTACCCAAGTCTGTTCTGGGACTTGAGTCTCAGTTTTACTGAACCACAAGTTTTATAAAAAATGACAGTGAGATATAAACATTAAGATCATATTGTCAATAGTCTTGAAAATTAGCCTATGGAGTTAGAACTTGGGAATATAGGAAAGTCATTATTTAAACGTCTATGAGGCATAACATTAGAAAGCAAATTGAAAGTATAAAATATATGCTAAAAATATATAAAAGCTGTTGTTCTGTAATGGAAGGTGCAAACGGAAATGGATTTTCCTGTTTTCTCTCAGGTGATTTCACTTCCTGTATTGAACTTCAAGATTTCATAACCAAGTTTCAGTTGCTCAGCACTACTCTGCTTTAGTTTGCTAGGGCTGATGAGACCAAGTACTGTGACCTAGGTGTCCAAAACAACAGAAGTTTACTATCTCACAGTTCCGAAGGCTTGAAGTCCAATACCAAGGTGGTGGAGAAAAAACCTGTTCTCCACCTCTTTTCCTTGGCGTATGGAAACTCTTAGAAATTCTCTTAGCATATTTTCTATTGTTTCAATCTCTTTGCAGTGGTGATGGTGGGGGAGGGGCACATTAATATTTAAGTTCTAAGAAGAACTTACACCCATCTTCCCTCTATGCTTGTGTGTATTCAAATTTCTTTTATTTATAAGGATACTCATCATCGGATTCGAGCCTATGCTAATGACCTCATTTTCACTAATAACAAATACAATAATGCTTTTTCCAAATAAGGTCTTATTCTGAGGGACTAGGGTTTAGGACTCAAATTAATTTTGCAAGATATAGTTCAATTCATTACATCTTACAAATCTAAAAAAAAAATTATTTAAAGGGAAACATGAAGTCAATTAAAGTTTATCTAACAAACCTAAAGATTTTGAAAGGAGAAGTTAGATTAATCCTATATATGAATACCTGATCTCATAAGTAATTTTAAGGAGGCTATTAGAAAGTCAAAATTCTATTGGTGGAGTTTCCTACCAAAGAGTTCCAAGTTGGGTGATGAAATATACAGTTCAAAGTATGAACACATATATAGTAATGAAGTTAAGAAAGATTTCACAAGTAAAATTAAAGGAAATATTGCAGAATAGGTAAATATGCCAGCTCTGATTCAGAAAGTCTGGGTTTCAATTCTTACTCCATCACTTAATTATGAATGACCTTGGACAATTTACTTAAACTTTCTAAGCTTAAGTTTCACTATTTGTCAAATGTATCTTTAGAGTAGCTAGCCTCGACCTTTAGATTTCTAAGTATGATTTAAAGACTGGTCACAGTATGTTTCCCCAAACTGGGTAAAGGAAACTCATAATACACCAAAACCCCTCTCCAAAATTCTTTTAACTTTTAACTCCTCTCAGATCCTCTGACGCCTTTTATTGGCTAGAGGTCAGCAGTTGGTTGTAAAACCAATTATCTAGTCTCAGCCTCACTCAGGGTCTTTAGCTAAATTTAGAGTAAAATGGTTGCATTTTTATCAGCCTGTTATGCTAACAAGTTGCTGTTAATGGGCATTTTATATATAATGATAATAAGAAAACGAAGTAATTTGGTGATATATGTATATATCAAGAGCTTTAAAATAATCATGTTCTTTGACTTGGTAATTCTACTTCTGGAAATCTATCCTAAGGAAATAAGCTGAAATCTGAACAAGTATTTATTCACAATTATGCTGATTCCAGGGATGTTAACAGTGAAAAATTTGAAACACTCCAAATTTCCCACATAAAGGAATGTGTTTGTTTAGTGACATGTTTTAGAACAATTAAAAATAATGTATAGGGTCAAGATGGTAAGTTTGTGTTATGTTATTTTTATACAATCTAAAAAGATAATATATAGGATGCCTTTTATTAACATAAGAAAATGTTTATATAAATGAAAAAAAAAGTATACAAAACTGTATGTACAGAATGGTTTCAATGTGTTAAAAATATACAGAGAAAAAGTTTAGATGAAAATATACAAAAAGTATTATCACTGCTTGCCTGTGCTTGGTATTTGCTTTTGCTTTTATATTTTTCTGTACTTGAAAGATTTACAACCAACCAACAAAGAAAATGGGTTTTAGGGGATCAAATGGGCCTTAGTCAGAGCTGGAAGTAGTAGAGAATAAAGGTGATAAAGTCGGATTCTTCACACTAGCATTCTGAAATTAGATCCTGGCTCGGTTTCTCTAAAGCTCCTCACTCTTGGATGAATTACTTCACCTCTTCCAGCCTCCCTTTTCTGATCCATATGATAGGCACTCTAATGGTCCTTCTCTTGTGTGGTTGTTATAATCAGGGGTATCATGAGTGGAAAGCCCAGTCTGGCTAGTCACTCTAGAGGTGGCAGAACACAGTGGGTAAGAGGACAGCCCAGAGACAGACCCCCATTCTGAATGCTGCCTCTTCCACCTCCTTCTAGTGACCCAGTGTGTTTGTGTTAATTCCTCTCTGCTTTTTGTACCTTGGATGAAAAATGAGAATAATAATCATATCTGTCTCATTCTGTTGTTAGGAGAATTAAATGAGTTAATACATGTAATATGCATAGAATAGTACCTAGCAAAAAACAAAAGCTCAAAAATATTAGCTATGATGATGAGGAGGAGGTCACTATTATTTTGCCACCAAATGTGGAACTGGAGTTGAGCTACTTATTATGTTTAGTCTAGATTGTCCTGGGCTAAGATTAAATAAAATCAGAAAAGACACAAAACTTGACAACATAAAGACTGGGAACAGCTGTGTGTTGAAACAAACAAGCAAATGAACAAACAAACATTTGCCAAAATGACAAATGGGGAAATAATAAATTGGAAAGTAAACTGGTAGCATACATCACATATATAATTCTTTTCTTTAAGGTAAAGAACTAATAAACTAAAATAGAAAAGCACTAAGATCCCAACTGATATATCGACAAAGAGAATGATAACTCAAATGAGATCCAATTAGAAAACACACATGAAAATCTTCAACCTCACTAATGCAACCCGAGTCTCTCAAAATTTTCTAGTATGAGGTTACTATTTTCTTTTATTTTCAAATAAAACTATTTGAGTCTCCAACCCACATGGTTATGGGGATGCAGTCCCTTTTGAGGATTTCAGAGGCATGCTGAATTTTCTGGCTACCTCCTGTGCTCTCTCTAGACTGTTCTCCCCATGCCTCCCCAATGCTTTGGACAAGTTCATCTCTGTCTTCCTTGTCTGTTTCAGAGCTCTCTTATGGAATTCACCCTCATACTGGCACACAGTCACTTCTCGAATTCCACAAGTTAACACCCACACAAGAGGACGATACATAATAAAAATTCATTGTCAAAGTTAATCGACAAGGATCCAGGCACCATGCCTTTGAGAGTCAGGGGACAGGAGTGCCACATGGTGAGGAGGCAGTCCTGGTCAGGCTTACAAGGATATTTACCTCTCTTCCAAGATAATTTGAAGATATGGGTACTTCTTAAAACTGAAATATGATAACCCTCCCCCCAAAGAAAATGAAGCAGTGGGAAATATGCTAAGAGAATTTCTAAGAAATTAGAACAAATATATTAATTGCTAATACAAAATAAAAAATAAGAAAAAGTAGCCAAAATCTGAAAAATTCACATCTATCTAGAAGGTTTTCCAGAAGGAGAAAATGGAGGGAAAGATATTAACAAAGGAATGAAACAAAGAAATTCCACTAAGGACATTAATCTTTTAACTGCCCAGAAAAATGAGTGGTATGAGGCACCTTCTCTTGAAATTTTAGAATACCAAGAACATCAATTCTAAAAGCTTATGGAGAGAAATAATTACTTTCTTTTTAAGATATAAATGACACCAGGTGCAGTGGTGTGCTAGCAAATGTTTAACAACAGATTCTAAAAACAAACAAATGAACAAACAAAACCACTCTAATGACAAATAATTAACATTTTTTATTACTTTCATAGGTCTAGAAAATTAATAAAACAATAAAGTTCTGAAATGAAAAAATCATTTCATGGTATAAACACTCCCAGTATGCTCAATTTCAATATACCAAGGTGACATCACTAAAGGTGGAGTTGGAAGAAGATGCACCAGTAATATATCATCATATTCTGCCATAAAGATACAATAGTTGTAAATAACCTTAAGAGCATAACAATAGTAAATACACATGAATGTGTGATCTTGGAAGCTAAGGAGGGTCGGGCCTGGTTAATACTTGGAAGGAAGACCATCTTGGAATATCAGATGCTGTAGGCTTTAAAATAAATAAATAAATACAATAATAATAATAATAATAATAAATTCACAGTAAAATAATTAAGGAGTGATGAGTTTTGAGTACCTATTACTTTTTAAATATAGTTATTTAATTGCAAATATATATATAATCTTATTTTTTAATAATGGTTGTTTTAAATAACTGGCTCATGAAATTCTTGAAAATTACAAAATAGGCTCTCATGAGCTGCTATAAGCTGGCAGACCTCTGAATATTTTAGAAGGCATCTTAGTAAGCATGATTCATTGTGTAATTTTTTTCATATTCAGTCTAAACAATAGCATGTCGTTTGGAGGCAAACAAGAAAATCCAGGGAGATTCCTTATGCTAATTATTGAGTTTCTCTATAACTCAGTCTAAGATAAACACTAAATAACTCATTAATAAATTATAATAGTAATAATTGGCACCTGGATAAAAAATTTAGGCTTTCCCCCTTCCTTCTCCACTCAGTTCCCTTTCCCATTTTCTTGTTTAACCTATGCATTTTATTTTCTTCCTTCTTTCTGTCTCCATTTCTTTCCTGTACCTTATTTTCTGTCCTAATTTTCTCTTTCCTTATTCTTCCCCTATCTTTTTTGCTTTCTCTTTTTAATTCATCCTTTCTGCTTTTCAAAATCTTCTATTTTCTCTTTTCTTCTTTAATCTTTCTTTAGTATCTGCCTATCTTCCCTCTTCTTATACCACCTCTAAAATATGTATATACCACCTCTAATATATGTATTTTTTTTCTTTCTTATGCCTAAAGCCTTTGAGATCATTTCTGAGGACACAGATCCTGATAGAGGTCTCTACAAGTAGATCATTCACACAGTTAACAGGGGCAGTTGAGAAAAGGAGCAGGAGCTGGAATCAGGTGAGATGAGAAAATGGGAAATATCAGTATTGGTATCACTGAGTAAGATTTTATGGGTGAACTAAAGTTCCAGTTTGTTGGCTAATTGTAGGATGGCAATTTACTAACTTAAGTATGTAACTCTATGTGTCCAATATGGTAGCCACTAGTCAAATATGGTGCTTGAAATGTGGCAAGTCTTACTGAAATCTGCTGTACATGTATAACATGCACATTATTTCTAAGACATTGTATAAAAAAAGACTATATCTTAATAGTTTTTTATGTTGAATACATGTAAATATTTTCATACAGTGATTAAAATAAAGTGTATTATTAAATTAATTTTACTTGTTTCTTTTTGTATTTTTAAATATGGTTACTAGATCATTTAGATTATATGTGTAGCTTGGATTATTTCACTATTGGACAGTGCTTCTCTAGTTCTTGATAATGAAATATTTACCAAATCTCAGCAAAGTCTTTCATTAGGTTCCTACTACATACTTAGAACCATTTATTTGTTCAAACTAAAAATTTTTGTTCTTCTTATATTCATCAAGTATAGTAAATGAATGATAAACTATTTTAATTTTTTACCATGTGAAGAATTTGTTACCTTTTATTGATTTTTTGGAAATATGATTCAGGAAAAATAACCTGTATCACTATTTTCTCTTACCGATATTTATACTTTAACAAGAGGAGCTTTACTCAATTAACACATATGTCACACTAGACTGTGAGCTAGGCTGCAACAGCTTTCGGAGAAATCAACCCAGTCTCTTTCACCCAGTGGGCAATCTTGAGTCATGTGCCTTTCCTATCTGCCTGGATTAGGGACCTGGGCCCTATCAAAGGCAAGAAGTGAAGTAGACCAGGAAACTATTGGGTGGCCCATGGGTTCTGTGACCAATACAGATGCTCCATTTTGGATGGTGATACAAAGATTCAATCAGCTTTCTTACCTTGGGGGAAATATGCTCAGGATGAGCCTCTGCCCTGGCCATAGCATAACAGTGAAAAAAGGCTATAGGAAGAAATAAAAGGCAGAAATAAAGAGAAGCTGAGAGTCAAAAGAGAAGCTAATCCAGAAAGAGGAAGAGTCAGAGAGAAGTTGAGTCATAACTAGAATACAAAGTAGACTTTTCTCATGTTGGAGGGTTTACCAGATGGCCTGACCACCAAGGCCACCATGGTAGCCATTGGTCCAGGCTACCAATTTTTCAGGGCTCTCTGAGGATTGGCAATATGAGGCTATGCTTCATTACTTTCTGTAGTCTTTTTAAAATAAGCCTTCATTCTACTGGGTATTTACCCCCAAAGACTTAAAAACCCATATCCAAAAAGATATTTGCACATCAATGTTCATTAGCAGCATTATTCACAGTGGCCAGGATATGGAAGCAATCAAAGTGTCCTATGATAGATGATTGAATAAAGAAGCTGTGAGATCTATCTCTATCATCTCTATCTCTATCTCTATCTATCTCTATCTCTATCTCTATCTCTATCTCTAATCTATATCATCTATCTATATAGATATCTAATGGAATATTACTCAGCCATAAGAAAAGATGAAATTCTGCCATTTGTGACAACATGCATGGACCTTGAAATAATCATACTAAGTGATATAAACCAGAAAGAAAAGGCTGAAAAATATGATATCACTTATATGTGGGATATAAACCTAAAAGCAACAAATGAACAAGACAAAGAAATAGAGACTCATGGACACGGATAATTGACTAGTGGTTACCAGGGGAGAGAAAGTGGGAAGGGGAAAAAATAAAAAAACAAAATGTTAAAAAAATATAAAAATATAAGCTTGAAAATAAATAAATAAATAAAATAAACCAAGGCTCTCTGTTTATTGCAATTTACATATGAAGGAAGAAATATGGCAGGCAGAATTCTGAAATCATAGGAAGGCATAAGGGGGGTCATGTGTGTGTGTGTATGAGTCTGTCTGAGAGAGAGAGAGAGAGAAAGAGAGAGAGAGAAAGTGAGAGATTGAGAGAGAGAGAGAGAGAGAGAGAGAGAGAGATAATTAATTATCACGGCAGATATCTAAAATTTAGAGTAAGAAGAGAGGGAGGAAAAAAGGAACTTGTTTCATCCAACAAGCTAGGATTACCCTCTTTAGCATTCCTGTTGTGTGTGCTTCTGGCACCTGTTTTTATGTATGTGTATGTAGACGTGTTTATATACGTTTAGGTGGGCAGTAGACTGTTTTTCCTTTTTTTTTAATTTTTTTTTTACACAGTAACTATTTGCAGGGGTTTCCCCTAAAATTAATGTAGAAATATATGCCTTACATTTTTATTTTATAAAACCGATATTATAAAAAAATCTTGTTTTAAAAATGTATCTCCTTCCCAATTTCATATTTACATAAGCCAACTATAACCATTCATTTTGAAATTGACCAATCTTCCAGTAGACAAATCCATTTGGAAATTTTTATCTTCACTAGTGATCTCTAGCAGAGTCACCTAAATCTTGTCAAGTATAAATAAAACCTCAAAAAGTATTGCTTTGAAAAAATTGATCTGTTCTCTGTAATCTACAGAAATAATACCATACTTGTTTTACCACTTTATTTCAAGACAAGGCCTCTGGCTAACCTCCTCTCACTCTTGCAGTCAGATTGCTGAAATTATGGAGCCATCATTCTTATTCTCTCTCAGCCCCACGTGGCCATCCCACCCAATTTGATGCACAGAATAACTGATCTGAACCTCAAAATAAGGTACCATTTAAGTGCTCTAAGATGCTGTGGGAAACAGTATGGCACCTCTGCAAACAAACAAACAAACAAACAAACAAACAAACACTGAATTACCATATGACCCAGCAAGTCCATTCCTAGGTATATTCCCAGAAGAACTGAAAGCAGGGATTTGAACAGATATTTCTACACACACTTTCCTAGTAGTATTATTCACAGTAACCACAAGGTGAAAACAACCCAAATGTTCACTGATAGATGAATGGATAAACAGCATGTGGTATATGCACACAGTGGAAAATTATTCTGCCTTAGAAAGAAAGGAAATTCTGATACATACTACCACATGGAAGAAACTTAAAAACATGTTAAATGAAGTAAGCCAGTCACAAAAGGAGAAATATCGTATGACTCCATTTATATGAGGTAGCTAGAGTAGTCAAATTTACAGAGACAGAAAGTAGAATGTTATTCACCAGAGACTTAGAGGACGAGGAAGTGGGGAATTATTATTTAATGGGTATAGAGTTTCAGCTTGGGATAATGAAAAAGATTTGGAGACGAATAGTGGTGACGATTGCACATTTTGAATGCACTTAATGCCCTACACTTAAAAACAGTTAAAATGGTAAACTTTATGTGTGTATTTTACTGCAATTATTAAACACATGCTCTAAGATTATAATGAATTTAAGCATCATGTAATGCCACTAGCATGCAGTAGAGGGCAAAGGAGCTTAAGCTTCACAGAAGAGGTCGATGCAGTCGCTCTTTCAGCCAATTCTGGCCTTCAACGATTCTTCCACACCTGCAGCTCTGCGGGAGCCACACAGCAAGCCTGGCGGTAAGAACTGTTGGCTTTGTTTGTTGTAACGATCATGAAAAGGAAATTAGGGTTGCACGGGTCTTTTTAAAGAAGAGGAAATTTGAACACATGTAAACAAGAGGAAAGTAGCTTTATTTAGATTTTTAGTATTTGTGATTTTGCCTACATTAATATAAAGATTAATGATTAGTGAATGACCTTGGGGTTATGGATCTGAGAAATTGTCTTGAAAATGCTGGAGGGTTTGGGTTTCCTTTCACTGGTTGCTGTCTGAACCTGGCCAGTCCTTCCGCCCAGAGTGGAGGGCCCTAGGCACTGCAACGGAATATTCTCCAGCTTCAATTTTCTTGGGATGCATATTATTAACAACTGCTGTTTGGCTATTTAAAGCATGTATTGCGCCTTTACTAGTTTAAAAGTTTTGCATTTGTGTTTTATGTCTAAAAGTAGGGGTACATCTGATGGACTTTGTACAAGGTAGGTCTTGATCGGTTTCCTTCAGAAGTCCAAAGTGAGCAAAGATAGCCCCGTGGCTGCTGTGGGGAATGATTAGCAGCATCCGGGCACTTGATTCCCAGCACGGCTTTCTCACAGGCCACGTACACTGAGCTGTGAATTAGAGTTCTGTACACTGTCTGAGTTGTATTTCAATTCTTGTGAGTTTATAGCTCTCTTAAGAATGTATGTAGGCAAAGTCTCTTGAACTTTTGTGACACTCAACAGAGTGAATTTCCCATAGCAGCTGCATAATACTTCAGAGAGAGAGGCATGTGGGGTGAGGAGGAAGAGGCCGCCATGGCAGCTACTCTTGACAGTGGAATCAGCCTTGGTAATCACGTTCTAAACTACTTCATTTCGGAGTTCAAAATGCCTTCGGTTTCTGTCCTGAAGGGGCTAGGTAGGTCTGGTTCAGATCTGTGCTCTATCACTTATTCTCTGGGTCACTTTAGGCAAGTCACTCAATTTCTGGGCTTTAACTTCTCCATTTGTAAAATAGGGATAAAAATATCCACGATTTTGTTGAGCTGTTGAGAGGATTGAAAAGGATAGTGTACGGACAGCATTTAGCTCCATGCCAGGCAGGTAAAAAATATACAAAAAAATGTCAATGATTCATACACTTTGGTTACAAAGATTATTCAACATTCAATGAGTTTTTTACCCTTTTGTCATTTTTTTTTTTTGCATCATTGGGAAAAAGAAATTAAATGATTAAGTATTCTTTGACAAACCACTAATAGTTATTTCATGGTGTCTTTTGACTTGGATCTTTAAATCATAAGCTATTTAAAAAAGTATGCTTAAGGCATAGCAGTAATAGTAGTAGGAATATAATAATAATATATAATACTTACTGAATGCATTAGAAATTTATGTTCTATCTTTTGAAATGTTTTAATGAAATGCCATAATGCATATGCACTGTCTGAGATAGGACCTTTTTATTTTCCATTAAGAGAAGTTAAAAATATAGTTAATTTCCCTTCCTTCTTTAGAATAAGTTCCAAATAAGGTCGTAGTATTGGTCAGGGAAAAGAGGTGGGTGAAAGGTGAAGCAATGGCATCTCACCTCAGGGAATTCCAGAGAAAGTAATTATGTTAGAGCCTACTGCATTTTTCAAGGGCCATAATTCCTAGACCTAGGAGCTTAAAGTAAGTTACTGCAGACTGAAGTATTCGGTGATTTGACAATGTTAAAAACACTTTGATCACTTAAAGTCTATAACTGCTGGTGTCCTGCCAAGCCATGTTAGAGTCTAAGAATAAAAAATCAATAATCCTGATCCTGTCTCTACAAAAAATTTGTTATTGTGTTCATTATGAATTTTTGCATTAATTTTAATTTTTAAAAATATGTCACTAAAACATTATTTATTTTGATTACTGAGTTTCTTGATACCCCTTAAAATTTGTGTCTGAAGTCATCCTAGTCTTGGCCCTGATAATTGCTATTATTTGTGATATACTAGGCATGAGACAAGTGATTTATACACATCATCGCTTTAGTAAAAGGCGAAAGCTTTATACGATTTGAAGAGAAATCAGAGTTTTATATACATTATCTCTTTTATGCCTCTGTACAAAACTCATTTTACAAATGAGAAAACAGAATGTTTCAGCAGTTAAATAAATTGTCTAGGTTAACACAACCTATGAATGGCTAAGATTGGACTTGAACATAGATCTATCAATCCTTAAAACTAAATTCATTCTCTAACCATCATGTACTGCACCATACATATCAGGAGCTCACAACATAAATTTATTCATTCAACACATATTTTTGAGAGCATATTATATATATTATATATTATATAGCACCTTGTGCTAAAAGATGCAAAATTAAAATCATGTATTCATATATACATTTAAAAAAATATTTTAAAAAGTATTTACCAAGTATGTTATTGGCCAGGCACTATTCTTTGTGAATAAGATTGTCAACTCTCTTTGATGAGACTAAGAGGTACAGGGATAGTCAATATATAAATGAACAACAGTTTTACATAGTGGTAAACCTCGTTTTGTCGAGAAATAAAATGAGTTGATGTGAACCGAGAGCAAGCTGGCCACTGAAGATTAGGTGGTCAAGTCAGGTCTCTTAGAGGAGATAAACTTTAAGCCAAGATCTAAACGACAAGAAAGACCCAGCCAAGGAAGGACTGGGGGAAGAGCATGCCAAGCAGAGGTAAAAGCTGGTGTAAAGGCCCCAACGTGGAACAAGCATGGTGTGACCAAGGAACAAAAGGGGGGCAGTGTGACAGGAGTGTACAGGGCCAGAAGAGTAATCTGCAGTGGGATCCTAGGAGGAAGCGAAACCATCTTGTGGAGGGTGTTATCATCCAGTATTAGAGGTTTGGGTTTTATTCCAGCTGTGACAGTATGTTAGTTAGGACCAAGTCTGACTGCTGTAACAAAACACAGTGGCTTAAACAAGATAGTGCTCAACATAAAGGCTCAATCCATGTCTGTCCTTGTAAGAAATTGGCATAAAACCCAAACTGGTGATATTTGCAGACTTACTCATTAGGGTCCTTGGGCTGTGTATTAAGAAACTTCAAAGAATCAATAAGACTTAGTGAAATAACATTTCTTTGTTAGTAATGTATTTTAACATATTTTGAAAACAAATTTACCTTGGCTTACCCTAGAGAGACAAGATAATAGAGTGGCTAAGAACCCAGGCTCTGAACTCTATGTATTAACTCTGCAACTGTGAGGCAGCTAATGATCTAAGCACCACCTTCCATAGCACTCACCTAATAAGGTGGTCGTTGTAAGGATCAATCTACATAAGTTAGTATTACTTAGCTCAATGAATGCTAGCTGCTGTCATTTCAAAAGGTATCAAGTGGGCACTGTCTCATTTGCATGACAGAGTCAATATGGAGTGGAAATACTATTAGACTTGCTGAAGATTTATAAATGCATAGATTCATCAAACAGAACAAGTTACTCAAGTCATCTTAAATGTGGGTAATGGATTAAATTTATGGTACTGGTAATAAGTTTATTTTGCTGGATTTCTGAAAGCTGAAAAATTACTATGATCATTAATTTGCATTGTAGAAGCTCTCTTTTTATATTCATGATTGTTCTTCTGTTGATCAATGGATGGATGCTATGTTAAATATTATATGAAAAAGGATGACCAAGGACTATGTGGGATGGACTGGAAGAAATAAAAATGGTGAAGAAGTGAAAACCCAAGTCTAGTTCCAGATACCACCTTCTCAATCCTGTTCCCACTTAGTGCCTTTCATGCCTGTTTTCCACTGGGCACACAGTAGACAAGGAATATCAAAACCAATTTTTTTTTCTCCTGTCATAAGATAGTTGAGAATTTTGTGTCCATTTCCCTATTTTCTATGAAACAGTTTTAGAAAATATTTTTAAGTTATTTTGGAAAATATTGATACGTTTTCTAGAATTTATTTACTTTGACACACACACACACACACACACACACACACACACACACACCCCAAAAATGTGAGCAGTTCTAGAGAAAGAAAAATCCAGATGACAGTGACAGCGGGGTAATATTCTAAGTGTCACTTTGCCTTAGTTCTGCCATTTTTATCCCCTCACCACTCTTGCATGGGTGCATGGACACACACAGCTTCTCAGAGCAATGGGACATGAACAATACCAAGAAGTCTTATATACCATTCTTCCTATGGAGAATTTTTGTTCCTCTTGCTTGTCTATGGGTGTGACCAATCTAAGGGAGTTTGAGGGTCAATGTATATTGGACACATTCAAGTTAAAGCAGGAAAACTCTCATCCCTGCTAATTACCTTCCCTTGGTGTTTTCAGAGTTGAAGAGTTTACTAATATTAGAATCTAACTACTTCTCACTACCTCCCCAACTACCTTCTTTCTTGCATGAATTACTCGATAGTGTCCCAGGGGATATGTCCTGCCATCCTGTACCCTTTCAGTCATTTCCACCCAGCAACCAGAGGACTCTCAAATGTGCACCAGAACCTGCCACTCCTCTACTCTACAGTCTCCACTGGTTTCTTATTTAAACCAGAGGAAAATCTGAGTCCTTATAAGATCTAATGCTTTAAATGCACTTTTCCAATTCTAGTTATTCCTCTTATTTCCCAAGCTTACTCTCACATTGGGTCTTTTGGACTATGCTTGCTGTTCTCCCTCTCTCTCCTGAGAATATTTTTCCTCAGACAAGTGGCTGGCTTCTCTCTGACTCCCTTCAGATATTTGCATAAAGGACACAATATCAGAGAGACTTTCTTTTGACCACCCAATCCAAATATCACTCTATAGTTGCTCCCTATCCCTCTTACCATAAAGTTATTTTTTCTTTTTAGTCTTTATCATCACTTCAGATATAAATTTATTATTTTATTTATCGTCTCTCTTTCCTTTCCCCATACTAGAAGAATATAAGCTGTGTAGGGACAGAAATTCTCAATGCTATTCACCATTATATTCCCAGTGCCTAGAAAAGTTTTAGGCAGAGTAAATACTTAATGAATATCTTGAATAACAAATATTGTGAAAATCTTAGTTCTCCAACCACCTCTGTTCTGTGTCTAATCAAACAACTTGAAGCCTGAGTCTTTTCTCAAAGTCCTCAGAAATCTGCTTCCATACATTTTCTTCTCTGTAAAACGCAGGTGATAGTACTTCCCTCACAGAGCTTTGCGATACATAAGCAAGATAATATATATAAAGCACTTAGTATATATCTTGACATGTAAAAAGCCTCCAAGAAATGGAAAATGTTTTTATCATTTATTACCATTATTTTGCAGTTTTCCAGTTTGGCCTCCAACCTGAAGACATATGGTGGCATAAGGACAGAAACCATTCTGTTTATAACTATGTTTTGGACCGTCCATGTATATGGGTAAGTGTTGTTGAATGTCAGATATTAGCTCCAGGGGCTCTCTATGTCCACACATAGAAAAGTCGAGGAATACCTCATGACGTTAATTCAGGGGCCCACAGTGTCGAGTGATAAAAATTACTTTCATTGAGAACACAGGTCCACACAAAAAACCTACACATAGATATTTAAAGCAGCTTTATTCATAATTACTAAAATTTGGAAACAATCAAGATGTTTTTCAGTAGGTAAATGGATAAACTGTGGTACATCCAGATAATGCAATGCTAGTCAGCACTAAAAAGAAATGAGCTCTCAAACCATGCAAAGACATTGAGGAAACTTAAATGCATGTAACTAAGTGATGAAACTCAATCTAAAAAAAGTTACACACTATATATGATTCCAACTATATGACATTCTGGAAATGACAAAACTTCAGAGACAATAAAAACATCGGTGCTTGCCAAAGGGTTGTGTGTGTGTGTGTGGTGGGGAAAGATAAATAGGAAGGGCACAGAGGATTTTTAGGGTGGAGAAAATACTCTGTATGACACTCTAATAATAGGTACACGTCATTATACATTTGCCCAAACTCATAGAATGTACAAAACAAAGAACGAACCATAATGTAAACTGTGGACTTTGTGTCAATGCAGCCTATCTGCTGTAACCCGTGCACTGCTCTGGTGGGGAATGTTGATATTGGGAGAGGCTATGCATTCATGGGGACAGGAGACATGGAAAAATCTCTCCTCAGTTTTGCTGTGAATCATAAACTGCTCTAAAAAAATAAAGTCTTTGAAAAATTACTTTCCATTTTCTTAAAGCCTTCATTTTAGGCTATCAAAAGGGAATGTGAGAGAGGGTGTCGAGTATGACCTGGCAATGAAGTTTCTAAGCCGAACTGGAAAAGAGGCCCTTCTGCCAACTATTGTATTTCTCCCTTTTGGGAATCCTGAATTGTCTCAGCGATGGGGATATGGCACAATAATTGACTTAGAAATCTATAAGCCAAGCTCTGAGGTCAAGTCAAAAACTTAGTATATAGTTTTGGACCCAACTCCAAACAATTGGTGAATACAGACAGATGTTGGCATTTTTAGCAGAAAAAAAAAATCCTTTAGAATTTAACAAATTGCATAACCACTTAATGTTATTTACTGTCTTTCTAGGATTTTGAACTCATCTTTCTCATTCATTCAAGGGAACCAGTGATAAAATTCTTGGAATTACAATGAGTCATATCGAAAGCTTTTTTATATTTCTTAGCATTTCTATATTTTGTAGTATTTCTCTGTTTTGTAGTATGTCAGTGCATGGCTGGGCTTCAAAGCTGCCAGAAGAAAGGGAATCAACTACCAACTGCTCTCACATGTCTCTAAGAAGGGTTCCCGCAGACCTGACCCCAACCACAACCACACTGGATTTATCCTACAACCTCCTTTTTCAACTCCAGAGTTCAGATTTTCATTCTGTCTCTAAACTGAAAGTGTTGATTTTATGCCATAACAGAATCCAAGAGCTGGACATCAAGACCTTCGAATTTAACAAAGAGTTAAAATATTTGGATTTGTCTAACAACAGACTGAAGACTTTAACTTGGTATTCACTGGCAGGTCTCAGACATTTAGATCTTTCTTTCAATGACTTTGACACCATGCCTATCTGTGAGGAGACAGGCAACATGTCACACCTGGAAACTCTAGGTTTAAGTGGGGCAAAAATACAAAAATCAGATTTCCAGAAAATTGCTTCTTTGCATCTAAATACCGTCTTGTTAGGATTGAGAACTATTTCTCTTTATGAAGAAGGGAGCCTGCCCATCTTAAATGCAACAAAACTTCACATTGTTTTACCAACAAACACAAATTTCTGGGTTCTTTTGTGTGATGGAATCAAGACTTCAAAAATATTAGAAATGACAACTATAGATGGCAAAAGCCAATTTGCAAATTATGAAATTCAACAAAATTTTACTTTAGAGAATTCCAAGACATCTATGCTGTTACTTAATAAAGTTGATTTACTCTGGGATGACCTTTTCCTCGTATTCCAATTTGTTTGGCATACTTCAGTAGAATGCTTTCAAATTCAACATGTGACTTTTGGAGGTAAAGTTTCTCTCGATCACAATTCATTTGATTACTCAAATACTATAATGAGAACTATAAAATTGGAGCATGTACATTTTAGAATTTTTCATATCCCAGAGGAGAGTGTCTACTTGCTTTTTAGCAAAATGGATATAGAAAACCTAACAATATCAGACGCACAAATGCCACACATGCGTTTTCCTATTTATCCTACAAGATTTCAGTATTTAAATTTTGCTAATAATATCTTAACAGATGACTTGTTTAAAAAACCTATCCAATTGCCTCATTTAAAAACGTTCATTTTGAAGGACAATAAGTTGGAGACACTTTCTTTAGTGAGTTTCTTTGCTAACAACACATCCTTGAAGCACTTAGATCTGAGCCAAAATCTGTTACAACATGAAAATGATGAAAATTGCTTTTGGCCAGAAACCTTGATTGCCATGAACCTATCATCCAATAACTTGGCTGATTCTGTTTTCAGGTGCTTGCCCAGAAATATTCAAATACTTGATCTAAATAACAACAAAATTCAAACTGTTCCTAAAGGCATAATTCATCTGAAGTCTTTGCAAGAACTAAATCTTGCACATAATTTTTTAACTGATATTCCCGAGTGCAGTCATTTCAGAAGGCTTTCAATTCTAAACATTGAAATGAACTTAATTCTCAGCCCAACTCTGGAATTTTTTCAAAGCTGCCAGGAAGTTAGGACTCTAAATGCAGGAAGAAATCCATTTCGGTGTACTTGTGACTTAAGAGATTTTATTCAGCTTGAAAAAAATTCAGAGGGCATGATGATTGGGTGGCCAGAGTCATACATCTGTGAATACCCTTTGAATCTAAAGGGAACTCAATTAAAGGATGTTTACCTTCCCGAATTATCCTGCAACATAGCTCTGTTGATTGTCACTATTGTGATTATGATGCTAGTTCTGGCCATGGCCATGGCCTTCTGCTGCCTGCACTTTGATCTGCCCTGGTATCTCAGAATGCTAGTTCAATGGACACAGACACGGCACCGGGTTAGGAAGATAACCCAAGAACAACTCAAGAGAAATGTCCAATTCCATGTGTTTATTTCATACAGTGAACATGATTCTGCCTGGGTGAAGCATGAATTGATCCCTAATCTAGAGAAAGAAGATGGTTCTGTCTTAATTTGCCTTCATGAGGAAAACTTTGACCTTGGCAAGACTGTTACTGAAAATATCCTAAACTGCATTGAAAAAAGTTACAAGTCCATCTTCGTTTTGTCTCCCAACTTTGTCCAAAGTGAGTGGTGCCATTATGAACTCTACTTTACCCATCACAATCTCTTTCATGAAACTTCTGATTACATAATTGTTATCTTACTCGAACCCATTCCCCTCTACTGCATTCCTACTAGGTATCCAAAGCTAAAAGCTCTCATAGAAAAGAAAGCATACCTGGAATGGCCCAAGGATAGGCGTAAATGTGGACTATTTTGGGCAAATCTCCGAGCTACTATTAATGTTAATTTATTAGATACCAGAGAGATGTGTGAACTACAGACATTTGCAGAGGTGAATGAAGAGTCTCGAGGTTCTACAATTTCTTTAATAAAAACAGACTGCCTATAAAATCCTACCCTCTCCTAGGAAAATTGGTGCCTACATATTCCGTTAGGATATAAATTGATACAATCTGGCAATATTGCAATGATGGCAATTTGGCAATATTTATTAAATTTAAAAAGGATTATTTCTTTATATCAGTTCATTGAAGGATTTCTAAGAAGGTATCCTACAGAAAACACAAGTTTGCAAGGGTTTATGTAAAAAGGTGTTGGCCCCAGCATGGCTCATAATCATGAAAAAACTTAATACAGCTCAAATGTCCACAAAATAAGGACTAGTTCAATAAATTACATTAATGCAATAGAACATTACATAGCCATCAAAAAGAATGAGGTAGCTCTATATTTACTGGTTTGAAGAAAATTATATTAATATATTGGTTTATTTATTGAAATAAAAGTTTAAAGGAATCTGTATCAGTACATTCGTGTAGTAACAGTGATTTGGGTCTGGGAGGTTGGATGGGATGTTGGACTATAGAGAATATTTGGTCTCTATGTTGTATATTTCTATAATGTTGGAGTTGCCTAGGATGAATCTGTATTTCTTTACTAAGTATTAAAACAAAAAATAAAGATTATTTTTAAAGCCTACACATCCTACTCATTTTGCTTGATTCTTCCCTTCTAGTCTCATAGGTCATAGAAGGAAAACAAGCTTTCCTGAATTTTACAAAATTTTATTTCAAAACAGGCTACTTCTCTGGTTAGAAAAATATCTATGGCTTACCCACTTGGTAAAGAAAGAAAATGCCATGTCCTTTTGTGACCTGACACGGATCTCTTACCTCCTTGTATCCTATCATTGAGCCCTATCAAGTTATCGGTCCTTTCTCAGAACACTGCCTTTCAGGCCCTCCGACCTTAGCGTTTGTTGTCATGACTGCCTATAATATCTTTCCACCTTGGTTAATTCAGGAAATCTCACATATCCTTCATGGCACAATCCAAATGTCAACTCTTCTTTGAAAACTTCTTTACTTCTTCCCCCAAGCAAGATGCTCCTTGATTCTCTACAGCACTTCGTATATATTTCTGTCATCACACTGATTGTATATGTTTTTAAAATTCCCCCTTTTCACTAGACTATGAGCTAAGACAGTGTTTTGATTGTGGTGTCACCCTCTGCCTTTACATCAGCAGCAGTTTGCTCAGTTGGGGTTTAGAGAAGGTGTTCAATGAATATTTATGGACTAGATGTTGGATTAGCTACAGCAGCGGTCCCCAACATTTTTGACACCAGAGACAGGCGCTCCTATAAGAATCTAATGCCTGATGATCTGAGGTGGAGCTGAGGCGGTGATGCTAGCACCAGGGAGTGGCTGCAAATATAGATGAGGCTTCGCTCATTCACCCTCTGCTCACCTCCTGCTGTGCAGCCTGGTTTTAACACCCCATGGACCAGTACCAGTCCATAGCCCAGGAGTTGAGGACCCCTGAATTTAGCAGAGACTCAGCTGACTTCCAGATAGATAGTGGAATTTGAAGGCAAATTTTGAGAAGCTAGACAGGAGGATCAAGGGTAGGTTAAAGCCAAGTGAGAAGACAAAGAATCCAGAATTAAATCCTGAGCACAGCCCAAATTATGTGAAATTGCCAATATTTGGTTGCTCTTGACCTACAAAAGCATCTATATTATTCAATCTAATAAAAATTATTAGATTTTGGGTAAAATTGAGTTCTGCATCTATATTATTTCCTTATAATTGTGGTCTGATGAATCCCTCATGTGAGTGGCTATTTGAAAAACTGTCCTCAGGATGTTCACCCTGAGAGTGTAGGGAGAGGGTTGGATGTCAGTCTAGAAGCCAGGTTGCTGCCATTTGTCCAGTGGCCACTCTATTCAGAGCAGCTAAAGCCCAGCAACCTTGAAGCTGAGTGTCTCTCTTCTTCCTTCCTGGCGAGCCCATGGTCTGTTTGGTAGAAGGGGAAACCCAAGGAAACCACAGTGGGGCGAGGGCAGAGAATGGGGAGAATGCCTCTCCTCTCAGGTGCTCGGCAGCTGGGCTGCTGATACTAGTGTGATCTGTGACCTCTGGAGGAGTCAGACAGATGTGGTATAAGGATCTTGCAAATCTTGAGTTATTATTCAGTGTGAGAATCTTACCTTTAAAGATTAAATAAATAATTAATTAATTGTGAACATGCAAAGTAGGTAGCTTTAGCCCTAAAGTCACTAGGATTAAGTTATTCTTATGGTACAATTCTCAATTTAGTAATATTTAATAGAAAAAAATTATTACAATTAAAACATAATACTTTTGGCTTAGCTCTCAGCAAGTTCTTCTTTCAGGAGGTGGACTACCCATAAATCTTACTTATCGGATCATTTTACTGTTTCTGTCTCTGAAACTTCGATCCAAAATTTCCTACTATGCTTGATTTTGACTCTTATGGCTCATAATAGGAGAAAATTAATTTTACCTTAGTTTAATGCTGGGATGTGAGGTATAAGTAGCTCCTAGCCTTATGAAAACCTGATAATATACTAGAATTGTGCCAAAAAATGTCGATTTCAACAAGTGACCCATGACGTTGCTGGGGAAGTGAGAATGCATAGGCTGTACCGCCAACTGAAACAGAAGCCAGTGTAACAACTCTGGTCATGTTTTGAAAATGAGTCCAAATCTTGTGAACTTGCAAGTTTCTTTATATCCTTGCCACTTGTCATCCTGGAGCTTCTTCCATTTTTTTCCAAGGATATTGAGCTCTGCATCAGTGTGATTGAAGACTGTCCGTAGATTCCTAAGGGGGCCTTCACAATCACTGTGCATCTCTGCGGAAAAATGGCAGTATTTTCTGGGTGTTAACAGTTCACTGTTGATATCCAGGTGGCAAAGAAGGCTGTACTAAAATGGGACTATAGTCCTCGGATTCTGAGTGGTTTGGAGGGAGAAGGAAAGAATTTTAAACATAATTTAGAGCAAATGTTCCCTAAAGTTCAACTCCTTTATTAAAATGAACCATTCAAGAAAATCATAGACTAGGAATGTTTAAACTAAGTGAGATTTTAGAATTTATCACATATAACTCCCAGCAGAGTAATTTAAGGAACAGCCCCATAATGAGTCACCGATGTAAATCAGGTGGCAAATAGAGGCTGCTTTGGAAGTGTGGAAAGACTGCAGACAAAGTTCAGATTTCAAATGATATGGGGAATATAGGCAGGACATGCAAAGGGCCCTATCCAAGGGTCTGGTCATGAGAATGAAAATGAAAAGATTGAGATAATGAAATCAAATGTTAATAACAAAGGCCACTTTGTAAATTGGAAGGAAAAACATTATCTAGGAGTTAAAAGATTTTTTTTGACCTCTGGCTTGAGTGAGTTATTTAAAATTCTAAAGCCTAAATTTCAAGCAGGTATCCTGAGAGCTTTGGAATTCATGCCTGTGGGGTCTTCTCGGGGACTGGTGGTTGAGGCCCCTTTTGAGGTGGACAGCCAGATAAGCAGGCCATTCTTGCTGGCCACAGCAGTGTGAACTCACTCAAGACTGGGCCACCAGAATGGTGCTGACATGCTGATTTAAGGTGACTCTCACACTGAACACCAACAGTTTACCACCAACCTTTGGGTTCGAGCCACTGTGTGGGTCTAGGTCCATCTGTGTTTTGATTGTGGTGTCACCTCCTGTCTATAGTACCTGAAGATGGCAGGGGTAGTGGCAAGTACTGTCTACCCTGCACTCCTTTTTGTCCCCTAGCCTCTGACATCTAGGATGATAGCTACCATTTCTGCAGGCTTTGTGACATGTATTAGGTAGTCCTTCAAGGATGGCTTTCAAGACCGAACACCAGTTGGCCTTTCAATCAATGTCTTCTCTCACCTCCCACTGATGTACTGACATCATGTTCTCCCTGTTTTAAGCCATACTGATGAGGGAAGAACGTATCTGGCAGGACTGGGACTCTGCCTCTCTCTTCATGTGTGGACCCCTCGCCTACTCTCCCCGCTGGTAGTGGTGCATGGCAGGCAAGGATTCAGTCAACACCAAAAGTAATGCAGCGATTACCACCTCAGGACCAAGGGAAGACACAGCTGGAACATGCCTTTTTCTATGCTTACTCCATACAATTCTGAATGGCAAAGTTGACAAGATCAGAAAACAAATATTAGTTCACATTTTCCTGTGTACTTTGGGAAAGATTTGCATCAATGAAGCACAGTGCCAAACTTTGAGAGAGAATGCGGAAGGCAGTGCAGGGAGATGGTGACACATCATGAGTGATAAGGTGACCGGTGTTACAGACATGTTATTAGGGAACTGCAGAGGCAGAAAGATCTATACAGTTAAACGTAAACGGGTTCTAAAGAGTCTTGTCCTGTTGATTAATGACAGCACTGCTACTATCTTCTCCTGGTGGGAGATATATAATTAACCAAAAGAGTCCATTGGACAATAAAATGCCTGAAGAGATGGTTGCTGGATTTCAACAAGGAGAGATGGTGCTTGGAACCTACAAAGAATCTTTCAGTGCACCAACTGGACAATGAACAATGTATAAGTCACTCTTCTCTATGCATCTCCATTAATAAGTCACTGACATAGTTCCACACATTTGGAAACATTTTAACATCAACTTGTTTATATAGACAGAAGCCCTGCATTTCAAACAAAACAAAACAAAACAAAACAAACAAACAAACAAAAAACCTTTTTCTGGGGCCCTGCACACCCTAGAGGCAGCTCTGAGAAAGTATATCCTGGGTTATGCACCAGAACACATGTTGCTCATTTCTTGGTGGCAAAACTACTTGTTTCCATTGCAGAGCATGTCACTGGCAGTAGGACGGTTTTTGATTTGAGTGCTAATGGGTAATGTGGGGGAATCAGTGGTTAGATTGATGGCTCTGACAGATCAGAACAGGCAAATTCTAATACCATGATATTAAAGGTATTGGAAGTTCCTCTTATGATTTTTATAAAAAGTCGAAAAGCGAAGAGGCATTTCTCATTTTACGCCATGGTGGGTTGAAGCACCACATTATTAAGTTCTGCTATCCCCGTGGAGGAAGTTAGACCCTTAGTTGCACCCAGAGACTTTCTAAACCTAAAGACCTAAAGTGTTTGACCTTCCGGCAGCTGTACCTTTGGCCCTGGGAGAAAATAGAGAAAGATGCTGGAGGAGGCTGTGCCAGGTTTGCACTAACAAGTCCATTGGGGACGTCTTCATCTCATTCCGAGACTCACTAGCCTTAAAGCCATCCAGAGACCCATCAGCCCTCAAACTCCTCCTGGTTCTTTTATTTCTTGAAAAATATCGAATCAGTCTCCATGATGTTGTTTTTAGTATCCTGGCCTTGTGTGTAACAATACAAATTGCTGACCCTTCTTGACGTTTTTGTGTGTCGATCACCATTCTAAGGCTGACATGAATACTTGTTAATTCTGATAGACTGTGAATTAAATTTTAGTCTGACTCTCATGTAACAGATAAAGAACCCAAGGCATCAAAAAGTTAAGGTTCCATAGCTAGTAAATGACAGAAATCCAAGGTAGTCTGATTAGAGCCTGCTTTCATATCTACTTCACTATGCTGTCTCCCAAGAGCTCTGTAACTAACTATTGGTGTCTTTCATACTTATAGTCACCCTGGAAATACTAGTTTTTGCTAAACCCTATTCTTGGTTGGAGGGCTCTTACTGCTTTTGAGCCATTCTCATCACTTAGTGTGTAACCCAAATACGGCCCATCCTCACCAGCCTGTGGCTGCAAAGAAGACACATCAACATCCCTGCGCCTAAATTCTCATTCTTGCCCCCACCTGCTTCAGGAGAACTTCTGGCCCTTCTGCAGATAGACATTTCTATGAAATATGAAGGAGCCTCGCTTGTGCTCACACCGCACTGTCCGCTACACTCACCATTTGGTTTCGTCACAGTCTCTTCCACTTTAGTTATCTAAGGTGGGACCTGGGGCTTTTCAAGGTTCTTGAAAGAGCCTTGCACTTTATTCAGCCTTGACATTGCTGAATAAAGATGCCATCTAGACAATGCTCATGTCCATGCTAACGGTACTTTCTCCCAATAATCCTAACTCCATTTATCCTGAGGTGAGGAGCCATGCTAAGTTCCATGTAGTGGTAGGTGCAATACCTCTCTTCACAAAACGGGATGTCAACGTCACTGCATTTCACTGCAATGCTAGGATCCAGAGTCTCACTGGAGTCGACATGCTCAACATCACTGATCATCAGGGAAATGCCAACAAAAACCACAATGATATACTACCTCACACTGTTTGAATGAATAGTACAACAAAGATAAGACAATAAGTGTTGGCAAGGATGTGGAAAAAAGGGAACCCTGTGGACTATCGGTGAGAATGGAAATTGGTGCAGCCACTAAAGAAAACAATAGGGAGATACCTCAAGAAAATTAAAAATAGAACTAATTACCGTATGATCCAGCAATTCTACTTCTGGGTATTTATCCAAAGAAAACAAAAACACTAATTCAAAAAAATATATTCACCCACATGTAATTGCAGCATTATTTACAATTGCCAAGATATGGAAATAACCTAAGTGTCCATCAATGGGTGAATGGATAAAGAAGATGTAGTACAGTGGAATATTACTCAGCCTTAAAAAAAGAATGAAATCTTGCCATTTGTGACAACATAGATGGATCTTGAGGGCATTATGCTAAGTGAAACAAGTCAGAGAAAGACAAATACCACATGATCACACTTATATGTGTAATCTAAAACAAAAACCGAAACCCCCCCAACTAAGCTTATAGGCACAGAGAACATATTGGTGACTGCCAGAGGTAGGAAGTGAAAGAAGCGTGATTAGGGGGAGGTGGTCAAAACGTACAAACTTCCAGTTATAAAATAAATAAGTCGCAGGAATGTAAGGTACAGCATGATGACTGTGATAATACTACATGGCATATCGAGAGTTGCTAAGAGAGTAGATCTTCAAAATTCTCATCACAAGAAAAGAAATTTTGTAACCATATATGGTGACAGATGTTAAGTAGACTTATTATGGTGACCATTTTGTAGTATATACATATATCGAATTGTTATGTTGTACACCTGAAACTAATGTTATATGTCAATTATGCCTCAATTTTTAAAAAATTGGGGGGAGAATAAGATAATCCTGCTAGTGGTTAGAGATTACTTTAAAATGATTAATAATTTGAAATTTATTTCATTTTAAGTGACTGTTAGAAAATAGATAAACCTTCAAAAACAAAACTGGAAGTTATTATTCAATTGAATGCACATTAATATACATATAAACCACCAAATCTATAAAAGAACAGCCAATTAACTTTTTAAATAAAAAGCGACTGTGGTTAGATACACAATCTTAGAAACCTTCATAATTAGAGGCACCAAGAATGAAAACACTGTATATTCATTCTAATAAAAACAGTACCATGAATATGCATAATCAATCTAATGAGCTGGTGAGATTTTTCTGTAACTATTATAACATGGAAATTTAAAATCTGTTCATTTTTAAAACATTGTCAAATATTCATTCAGGCTCTTTTCTATAATATTTTTCTGAAAAGTAAAACAGAAGAAAATCACTAAATCTTTTGATGATTAATAATAAATTTACGAGGGTGAAATTGTGACTAATAAGCCAACTGGGCAAAACAAATTCTGGTTCTTTGCTATTTTCTTTTCCAGTTTTTGTATATTGTCATTTCAGGATTTATAATTTTGCAAAGGCCATAAAGTCATGTCGTATTTCTCAGGCTTTACAATTTATATAGCAAACGAATTAAAATTTCAAAACACTGTGTTCTTTTAAAAGTTCAGAAAATCAGCTCCCCCAAGACAAATATGTGGTTTATATAATCAAAACATATACTTGGACTGCCTACGTCACCAAGATTTAAAACAAACAAAAAAGCAACCTCTGTCGTCAAAACTGGGTGTCAACATCTTAGCATTCCAAAGTTACTAAGCTGGGGCCCAGAGACTCACCAAGCCTCTCATGAAATCACTCCCACCCTTCTTGGGGGCACTAAACCAGACCCAGAAAGGTAGGGGGAGGGGAGGAGAGAAAACAGCAACCTATTCCTTCCATCATCCTTATCCTTCCCACCTCTCCTCTGCAACCTTGAAAATACTTCCCCCCTCCTACCTGTGCATATCAGTTTATGCTTGTAAATAAAGAAGAGTAAATGTCACCTGAACAGCCAAACTTTTATTCCCAGTTTGGGTTCTGCTAGGATACCCTGCTGTATATTTTATGCAAATTGGATGGGAAGACTTGCCCCCTAAGGAGGCCCAGGAGAGGTCGGAGGTGGGAAATTAAATAACTCCATTGTCAGACCTTAGAGAAAACTTTAGAGTGAGTCAGTATCTTCCTTAACCCTTTACACGCAGGAAGCTGGATAAGTTTTAAATTGAACTGGTGCGATAGATAAAAACTGAATACGTATAATTTATTTTTAATTTTAAAATCTGTTGTTAATCCAGCTTCAGTCCCAATAATAAAAATGACAAAAATAATATAGGAAGATGATTTAAAAGGAAAAACCAAACCAAAAAAAAAAAAGGTAATTAAAAGAAAAAAGGGGGGGGGGTGAACCAAGAATTAAAGAGGCACAGCAGAGCCAGCTGTACTGCACCTTCTCATTTTGCAGGAGGTATCCGACCTTAAAGCAAGGGCCCCATAGGCGTCAAAAGCCCAGCACTGGGGTTAGAAGCAGCTTCACTTCATTGGTTCCTCCCCACCGGCCTCTCTGGCTGTAGAAAGCAGAAGTTCATGATATTAAAATAGATCCCATTGTGTATGCAAGAGTAACGCCATCAGCAAAGCCCGTCTTCCTGTTGGTCCACTTCTTCAGTTCTCAAGGCGGCTCTTTCCAACCCGTTTGTACCGACTCCATCAGAAACCCTGACTTGGCTTTTGAGCAAAGCTATGAAGTGTTCGCGGAAACATTTGGCCACTTAGCGTTTTGTAAATTCTGCAATAAATTCCTTAATGAACCCCCGTGTCAGAGAAAGAACGTTCAGAGAG